>KN470713.1:15817-47246 GCA_000787095.1 Periophthalmodon schlosseri | reverse complement strand
TAATTACTTAATCTTTCTCCACATAATCCAGTTAAATATTTACCTCAAATACATATTTTGTCCATATTCTATTCAAATATGGTATGCTTCCTAGCCAAAAAGGTCTTTACTATGAATTGATGATGATAATTTGCGTAATGTACTTAGGACATCGCAGTGAAATGGACCACTCCACTGAAACCATGTATGCCACCTCCCGACACGAAGGCTTTAATGATGTAGTGAGAGGAAGGATTCTGTCTGGAAACTACTTCTTGCTTAAACAGTAAGGACAGAGAAAATCTAACTGTTCTTGTGTAATAGCTGTAGATGAATCTTTTATTATAATTTTTTTTTCCAGGAGCTATGAGCATTACTTCCTAAAAGCCCAGAAAGTCAGACGTCTAATAACAGAGGATTTTAAACATGTCTTTAACTCTGGGGTTGATGTGCTGCTGACTCCCACCACTCTGTCAGATGCGACTCGATACTCTGATTTCACACAAGAAGATAACCGAACTCGCAGCTTACAGGAGGATGTCTTCACTCAGCCTGTCAACATGGCAGGTATACAAACAGAATGATCACTGCCAATTGTAGAAAGTAATTTTAGTAATTTTACCAAAGTAGTTGGTTTTTGCAATACACTTTACATTTTACATTTTACACTTCCTTCACTTCACTTCCTTCAGTCTGCCTCAAAGCAGCTGTATTTGTAGAAGTATCTTACCATACAGTTGTGGAATGAATTATTACAGTGTAGCTTTTTGAGAGGGTTGACAAGCTTGTAAGGCCAATGCAGAATCAGGCCGTTATTATTAGCTAAAAGTAATGGTGCTAAACAAAATTGCAAAGTACAGATTTGGAGTACAAAATGCTCTATTCAAACTACCCTTAAAAGCTTTCCTCATTAGTTGTATTGTCTGTATAGGTCTATCAGCTGTTTCTATACCAACGGCTCTGTCCAGGAGAGGCCTTCCCATTGGACTTCAGCTCATCGCTCCAGCACTTCAGGACAAGAGGCTCCTGTCTGTTGCCCAATGGATCGAACAGAGGGTCGCTTTTCCCTCCATCAGTGACTTTGAAGAACCCACTGAGGGCAGTGAGCAATGCCAAAAGATAAGGGAACATACTGTACAAGGTTATAAGACATATTATAGTGACTGTCCATAAAACCCAGAATTATGTTTATTCCTTCTGTAACATTTAAGTGTTAACATGCCATTTCCTTTTCAGCTTCCTTCTTTAACTTCCACTATCAGTTGGTTGTGAAGTTATGAGACTTTCCTGTTTAGTCATAGGGAATCCGTGGCAACAAAGCCACTAAAACCTAGTACAGTAATGTTTTGTCTAAATACAGACATTGTAATAATGGACATTAAAGGATTATTTGTTTTAAGAGCACATGCTTTGAATGGATCTGCATTTTATCAAAGCAATTCAGTGACATGTGACATTATTCCCAGCACGTCAAGGCCAGAGGAACAAAAACAACCCAGGAGTTTTGAGTCAGAACTCATAAGTTTCAGTTCAGTTGTTTAAAAGCCCCATTAAGAAGACTCTACCACTGTTCTTTGTTTAAAAAGATTGGAAGTGTAAGTCTATTCAAGAAAAAACTGTAACAAAACATGTGGTTTTGGCTATTCTATATCAATACCTTCTTATATTTTTATATTTATCAAACATATATTAGTCAATTTTCCTGCTGTGTTCAAGCTGTTGTGATTAAGGTACACGTTATTGTCCCCGTAGGGAAATTTGTCCTCTGCATCTCCAATACTTGACTGTCAGAGCAGGCAAGGTAATGCCAATAAAATAGAATAGATTACAGCACATGTAAGAGTAGCTTTGGGCATGCTGGTAACTCATAGTCATGATGATGCAACTATCTGCTCTCATTACCAGATGGCTTTTTACTTATTCATAGCTCTTTGAGTGAATCTGTGGGAATACAAACATCAATTTTCAGTTGTGAATGCAGTGTAACATTTGGAGAATTTGTGGAATGCAAAGTCATCTGTGTGAATGTCTTTCACCCGTTTGATCCAATCCCACCCCCTTTATTTCTTTGTTATTTACATCACCTCCTCTCCCAACTAACGTAAACCTAACCTACATGGGGTATCTTGTTTCGTTTTATCAGGGGGATGGGTGACAGGAAAAGGGAGTTTTAAGTGGTTACACCCTGGTGGTCAGCAAAAGCAGACCTCTTCTCTTTGACCACCACACTCCACGGATGCTCAGGTTTCAAGGAGCACCTGTAGGAATGTGCCCACTGCCAAGCCCTATTTTTCAGATGAAAGTGTTGAAAACTGTACAGAGGTGTGGAAGACTAAAGCAGGCCAAGATGATGAGAAGCCCATTCACAGAGGGTAGCGCCTAATCCTATGCTATAGTTTAGTGAAAGACAAGATCAACTATACAATACGGGCTTTGTCATGTGATCAAGTAGGGTACAATTCCCGGTGATCCAGTGGGCTTGCTTTGGTAGGGGTGGACACGTGAATTTTGCAGGGATACCATCAGCTTCTTTGATGGGAAGCCACAAAACAGTTGGCCTGCACCATGAGGATTTACCTTCAATAATGCAAAGGGTTTCACTCATCCTTGCGTTTACTGACAAGTCGGTTACCATGGCAGCAGCGTCGATATTGCCTTTCAAAAGCGCAAACTTTTACAACAACTGACCAATAAAGTTCCCATGGCCTCAAAACTCCAGTGTGCATGACGTCAACGGTACAGGAAGTTAGTTTTACGTAGTCCTGCATGCCCATAGCAAATATTTTCTAGGGCTAAAGTTTTAAGTAGACCAGCTAGTTAATGCATAGGGAAAGCTTTGGCTATAGTTTGTCAAAGGTTTGCCATGGGCTAGACTATAGCAACTAGGAAAATTACAGAGTTCAAGTGTTTTACAGTTAGGTCTTTATTGGACTTATAAAATTCGCTCCTAAAAGCAAAATCATTGTACATTTTCATTTTAGCCATTACAAAATTTAAAATCTTTTACATACAATCATTAGGGCTAAAAGCCTAGGCTCAAGTATACATTTCAGTGGGTACATGGTAGCCTGTCTTACAGACACGATCATTTCCTGCATAGGAATATAGTCCATCTAGACCCGTTTCTGCGGGACACAGCGGAGCGCATGGGGTTCATGCGCATGATGGAACTGGGCACTGGGCTTTACGCGCTCCTTCAAACTCCAGGAAAAAGATGCAGTACAAATTTCTTCAAAAAGCACACTTGGGACGATATCCAGCCCAGTGTTGGCGTTGAGAGTCCAGTGCAAAGATCCAGTCCGCTGGCCTTTTAGGACCAGCCGTGGAGGAATCCTAGAGCCAGCGGGAGCAGCAGCACAGACACCTCCGTCCTTCCCCCGGAGCTCTTGTCCTGAGTAGAGTTCCCTGTCATGTTGTGGTGGCCCATCGTTGTGTTCAAAGTCACCGTGGCCGTGTTCTTGGGAGTCATTGTGGTGTTCTCAGCTTGAACCTGTCATCACAGACATATGATATATAATTAGGATATTATTCAGTTATAACCTATTCGAAAGTAACAGAAGTCACAGTATCCTGTACATTACGAAAAGAAACCTTAAACCATTTAACTGCAACACACGATGTCGTCTCTGAGGCCTCATGATTCCCCAAAATGTATTTACTTACCTGTGATGCGAGATGGAGCGCAAACAGCAGGACTCCCAAGAAAACTAGGCACAACTTGTTCATCTTGTTGGATTGTCTGCCCTTGTCTCGACAATAACCTATAGTACTTGGAAGTGGATGCGCTGAATGAAACGGGAGACTCACACGTGGGTTTTATACTCCGTGTGACCTCATTAGAGACACGCAGGTCCACCTGCTCAAAATCAGCTGCGTTCAGGGACTATCGGAAATTTAGACTGATGCAGGCAGAGCACCCATTGCCATGCCTTTATTTATTTATTTATTTATTTATTTATTTATTTATTTTTATTTTTTTACTTAAAAATTAATCTGTTTCTAATAATAGTGTAAGAAAGATAAAAATTGATAAAAACTCATTGCCTTTTGAGAGTGTTAACCTATATATTAGGCGTAGACCTAAAAGGCCATCTGAGTAATCAAGTAATAAAAGATAATTCTATGACAGACAATTACCCTTCGGTAATAATACACCTATTTTGTTAGTTTTAAATAATGCATTAATTGTATTGATTTTAAAATTACTTTCATCTTTGGAAATTTGGAAGCAAATGGGAAATAGTTCCTCCGTGTGGCCATTTGCACTTACTACACATAATTTCGCACATGTATTTTGGTCTTCACGACTACCCGTAATTGTCCTGTACACGGTTTTCTTCCGGAAGAAATACATTGCAGGTAGAAGGGCGGAATATAAACACGTTTTGAGGTGCGCGTTGCCTCAGGGGATAAACAAGTGGTTTATTTCAGTCGTCTTTCAGCCCCAGCGCCCTGTCGCCTGCACATGCTGCTGTGCCGGGTTTCTGTGGTGAGCCAGACGCTGGGGCGATGGAGCCGGAGGTCACATGGAATAGGCGGCCTCCTCCGCTGCGCTATGCCGCTCAGCTCCAGCCGCTGTCACGGAGTTAGCGCAGGGGAAGGCTCCGCTCAGCCCGCAGAGCCTACCTCTGTGCAGGGGCTCTATCGGGACTCGGTGCTTCTTCCCAGGACAGACTTTCCAATGAAGCTGCTCGGACAGAAACTGCTGGACAGAGAGGTGGAGATCCAACAGGTAACATAGACTCAGCCGCAGCACAGCAAATAAGGACAATGATACGAACTGGGTTTTGTTTTCAGCACTTGTAAGTTTGGACTCTGTTTCTAGGTTTGTGGATTTGCAGAGTTGTACTCCTGGCAGAGAGAGAGGAAGGCCAAGAAAGAGTTCTGTCTTCATGATGGACCTCCATATGCCAATGGGGACCCTCACGTTGGACATGCATTAAATAAAGTAATAAGCTCTGAATAGTACCAAAATGTATAGCTGTAAGTCAAAGTTACGTATGTTATAATGGCGTTTAATGCAGATCATTAAAGACATCCGTAACCGCTTTGAGATGCTGAGAGGTCGACAGGTTCACTACATTCCTGGTTGGGATTGCCATGGTTTGCCCATTGAGTTGAAGGCTCTAGGAGAGCTTGGCACTAGTGGGCTGTCCCCCCTTCAGATCCGACAGAAAGGTAAAAATAAAAGTCTAAACACCAACAGTGTAAGTTTTGTGCACATGTGCTTATGTACTTGTTATTTTGTCAGCTCGGGAGTTTGCAGAGAAAGCCATCGCTCGACAGAAAGCCGCCTTCCAACGTTGGGGTGTGATGGCAGACTGGAACCAGTGCTACTTTACTTATGATGGCAACTATGAGGCTGCTCAGCTCAAAGTATTCCAGGAAATGCACAGTAAAGTGAGGAGTCAGACATAATTCAGTATAAACTAAATACTAAGTGGAATATTCACTCAGTTATATGCATTTACAGGGGCTCATATACCAGGACTATAAGCCGGTTTTCTGGTCTCCTTCTACAAGGTACTTTTACCATATTTGCAATTTGGAGAACTGTTATTGTTGTGGGTTATCATAGTTACTACAGTGCTTGTATTCTGTAGAACGGCTTTAGCAGAGGCTGAGCTAGAGTATAACCCTGAGCATGTAAGCAGAGCCATCTACGCCACATTTCCAGTGGTGAAGTTACCCCCAAGTATGACTAAAGAAGCAGGTAAAACTAATCTTTGTATTCTAAGTATTCTTATAAACATTGTGCATTATACATGGCTTAATTGCTATGTAAACTGTCTGCATTAAACAGCCATGGACAATGTCTCTGTGTTGGTGTGGACGACCCAGCCTTGGACCATTCCAGCTAACCAGGCCATTTGCTACATGCCTAATGCCCAGTAAGCTAAGATTGTCAACTGAGATTGTATTTTTATGGACATGAAATTAAATTGGTATTATTGGTATAGGTTTATTTGGAAACCATATGTTAAAGGTTCTTGTTTGTTGTGTAGGTATTCCGTAGTGAGAAGGGCAGATAATGGTGATTTGCTCCTGTTGGCCACTGAGCGCCTTGCCAATGTGTCAGCACTTCTGGGCGCAGGACTGGAGACAGTTGCCACTTTCACAGGTAAGTCCTAGACCTATGGATCACACGACATTCCTGAACAAATGAAGCAATAATGTTGGGATTGTTATTGCTCAGGTTCCCAGCTCGAAGGGGGAGTCTGTAAACACCCCACTATCCTGACTAAAGAAGTTCCTCTACTGCCAGCTAATCATGTGACTATGGCCAAAGGGACAGGACTGGTCCACACTGCTCCCGCTCATGGCATGGAGGACTACAGTGTGGCCTCACAGTTTAACTTATCTGTGGTATGTCTTTGTTTACAAATTGTATAATTTTGTGATGATGTGATTTTCTACATAAATGTTATGTGGACGTTTAGGAATGTGTAGTGGATGAAGATGGGAAGTTCACTGAGATGGCTGGTCCTGAGCTGCAGAGTCTTTCTGTGATGAGCGAAGGAACCAATAAAGGTAAAAAATTAATTATAGCTACTTTGTTTTTTCTCTGTATTTGTTTAATAGAGTTAAATATATTTTCCTTCTGTATCAGTGATCTCCATGCTGAAGGAGGGTGGCAGTCTAGTCAAAGAGGAGCAGTGCGTACACAGCTATCCATATGACTGGAGGGCTAAACAGCCTGTTGTGATCAGACCTAGCAAACAGTGGTTTATCAACACAGCATCGCTCAAAGACAAGGCAAAGGTAAAGTGAGTGCTTATGTTAAAGGTGATATAGGCAAAATCAACTTTTATGAGCATTTGTCCAATTATGTTCCCTCATCATTCCTTTATTTTGATTCATACACGTTTGAGTAATCCTGTTTTGTATTGCATTTTCACATGTTCCCTCATCATTCCTTTATTTTGACCTGTTTTGTATTGCATTTTCACTTTAGCTCTATCTCCGCCCACAGCGCTGTACTTCCTCTTCATTTTTTATTTTTTTGCAAATCCAACTCTGGGTCATAGATGTAAATTTTTTTTTCAGTAAAAACTTAACTATTAATTAACTATCAGATCTGCAGTTTTGAACAGGAAGTCAGTATACCTCTTTCTATTATTATATTTAAACCAAAATTGTGGTTTATAAAATATAAAATAATGGTCTACTCACTTATACTTTCAAATTAAATACCTGAAAAAACATAACATGTCTTCTTCAATAAAATGTTCCTTTTCTTAGGATGTTCTTCAGAAGGTGCGTATCCTGCCAGAGTCGGCCCGTGGCAGTATGATGGCCATGTTGGACAGAAGGACATATTGGTGCATCTCCCGACAGAGGAGCTGGGGTGTCCCTATCCCAGTCTTCTACCATAAAGAGACTGGAGAGCCTCTTATTAACAAGTAAATGCATTTTTCACATTATTGGCATACTTGACATGTTTTTGGACCGACATGTTGCTGGGACACATTTCGTCAGACTTGTAAATTTGTTTGTTTTTGCAGACACACTGTATCTCACATAGCATCACTGTTTAAGGAAAAAGGCAGTGACTGTTGGTGGGAACTTCCTATTGAGACATTGTTGCCTTCAAATGTCCTGAAAAAGGTCTGTCAGTAATTTTCAGATTCAACATTTAATTTCTATGCTGGTGTGTTACCAGATTTTTCTTATTTTTTTCTGTTTTCTCAGAGCAAAGCGGGCCCTCTGTCTGAGTATGTTCGTGGAGAGGATGTGCTGGACATCTGGTTTGACAGTGGAGCCTCCTGGGCTGTAGTACTAGAAGGTTAACATCTTAGGCCATTTACTTTTACATGGCTTACTAAATGGCTAATTATTAATGAATATTTTTCTACATGCTGTATATGAAATGTCAAGAGAGTTTTAGACACACATTTGTGTTGCCGTCGTGCACACATTTTATTATTTTGTGTCATTTTTAGAAGAGATGGAGGAGACTGAGGAGCCAGAGTCACGTCTCGGCTGGCTCTCTTCTCGACTGCGTAGCCCCTTGAACACAGGTTTAATAAACAAGAGCTAGTCTTCTCCCCTTACTCTTTATTTCACTCAGGTCTTCCCTTGTGCTCTATCCACATTGTCATTGGACAGTAGGGAAAAGGTGCAAAAACATGATATGTCTAACTATCAACATAGAAATATAGCAGAAATACTCCTCCAAAACACTTGAATTTGTAGTTGGTTCAGTTCAGTTATGTGCATGCTACATGCATATTTTGTATAATGGGATGGACCTTTCATGCAGAAATGGCTGGAGTTCTTTATCTATAGTTTGCTATCTTGCACTGTTTTTCTGTTTTGGAAATCACTGCACTATTTCAGCTTTTTATTACTGCTGTTGTGCTACTTCCTGTATGTATTGTTGCGCTAACTAACAGCTGATGCCTATTTTCTTCCCCCTTTTCTCCTTTGCTAGTCTAAACCATGTGCATAAAATGTTTTTAATTTGATATTTTTGATTTTGTTTAGAGTCCGACTCCAGGGCTGATGTGTATGTAGAGGGGAAGGACCAGCTTGGAGGATGGTTTCAGTCCTCACTTCTAACCAGTGTAGCTGTGAGGAACAAGGCACCGTACAAGTCAGTATTTTATCCCCATCATGATGTGAAGTTAATAAAAATGCAGTGATTACAGTACAATAGTACAATGTGTTTAGCTATGTCTATTCATAGGTCTCTTGTGGTCCATGGATTTGCAGTCAGTGAGAGGGGAGAGAAGATGTCAAAATCTTTGGGCAATGTTGTGGACCCTGATACTGTAATTAATGGAGGAAAGGTATTCTTTTAATTACGTATTTGTTAATTTAATATATTTCAATGCAAAGCTCTGATCTAATGATCTTTTGGTCAGGACCCCAGTACGCCTGCCTATGGGGCTGATGTTCTTCGATGGTGGGTCGCAGAGTCCAATGTCTTCTCTGAGGTTCAAATAGGACCCAGTTCTCTTAACACAGCCAAAGAAAGCATTAACAAGGTAGTACAGTATGATGACACAGTTTATTCTTATGGTTTAATCTTAATATTCCTTTAGCTATTTGTCTAATATGTTGTTGGCAGTTGAGGAATACTTTGAAGTTTCTACTTGGAAACGTACACGGCTTTGACCCACGCATTCAAGCTGTGGACCCCAAAAAGATGCACTACATAGATCAGTATATGCTCCACCTGCTGCGGGACTACAGCATCAAGGTATGACTCATTTTGACAAAAAAAAGATAATATTTTTACAAACACAACTTCTCTCTGTTGTCACAGGAAATGTCAAAACAATATTTGTTTGTTTGTTCAGGTGACTGATGCCTATAGTGAATTTGATGCGGGTCGTGTCATACGTCTCCTCCAAGCTTTTATCAGCAGAGACCTTTCTAATTTTTATTTTAGCATAATTAAAGACAGGTATTGCAATGCACTGACGGTATGAAGTTTGTATATTAGTGATTTTGTAATTCACTAAATCGTTTTTAGGCTTTACTGTGACCCAGAAGACTCTTTGGGAAGAAGGTCGTGTCAGACGGCTTTAGAGGAGATTTTAGATGGTGTGACCAGATCTATAGCTCCCATCCTCCCACACCTGGCTGAAGAGGTGTATCTCCATGCACCTGGACATGATGGTACATGTTCCCTAAATGGTACTGTATGACTTTGCTTGTTTAAGATAATATTTAAATACAATAATTTCTCATTTACAGGAGGAGAGACTGTGTTTAAAAGTGGTTGGATCAAGAGCAGTTCTGTGTGGAAGCGGCCTGGACTGGAGGAGGCAGTGGAAGGAGCTTGTGCTATTCGTGACTCTTTCCTCTCAACAATTCCAGGGAAAAATGCTGCTCAGTATGACCTCACAATAGCCATAGGGCCGGGCCTGCTGTTTGAGCTCATGGAGGTAAACGATATGCATGACTGTTTTTATAAACAGTCCAAATATGAATGAATAACCTCTTGTTTCACACTCAAGTCTCTACAAGAGGAGCCGATCTCCACCACTTCTCAGCTAGTTGAACTGATGATGTGTGCTAAAGTAAACCTCACCAGTGATCTGCCCCGGGACCTGCCCTCCGACGCCTTGCGGAGTCATGGGACATTCCTCATTAACCTGGAGGGTAAGGGTCTTACTTTTTAATTTTCTTATTAATATTATGGGGAGTGTGGACTTGATCTTAGCATGAAATGATGTTTATTTGCAGGGGGAATGATCCGTGAAGACAGTCCTTACAGTATCGCCGTGGTGCCCTCCTCCGCTGCCCGCTGCCCAAGGTGCAGGCGCTTCACCTCAGACTCCACAGACTGTCTATGCCCGCGCTGCCAGACTGTCCTGTCACAAACTCAGTGACCTCTTGACCCCACCTAACAAAACTCACATACAAATATATTGGGGGAAATAAGTCAAATTATTTTTGTGATTTAACCAGAAACACAATTTGCAAGATTATGAGTCAAGAATGAGTCTGGCATACACACCTTTTATAGCCCAAGAACTTCCCAGTCAAATAGTCCTTCAATGAAATTATTAGAGGCTTTAGGTTTGGTCAAAAGGTGGCGCCTTTATTTGTTTAGGCAGTGTAAATTAAAGTCTGAAGGAACATTTATCAATTTATAAATGTCACTGTGTGACACCAGTAGTGAGCTATCTGTAAAATATGTTAAAAATAACTGTGGGTGATTTCTTTGAATGTGGGTTGCTTAAGAACAAGCCCTATTCTTTTTGTTATAATTGTGATGAGAAAGGCATTGATTGATACAGAAATCTTCAAAATAGAGTTGGAAAGTGAAATTGCTTATGGTGTATGGGAGAAATAATACATGTTCTTGAGAAACCTCTTTATTCTGCACTGATTAGCCCTGTGTGAGAAGATGCATGTTAAACTACAGAATAGAGGGATGTACAGGCACAGCTAGTACAGAACTGTCTGCATATATAAATAAAAATGTTTTTTTATAATACATCTGTCCTTACATCAGTCAAGAGCAAAGTGATAAATGAAACATATGGCACTCAAGAGTTAAACTAGTGATCAGGAAATTTAGAAGAACATACGTACATGGAAAAACCCAACACAAGTGTTATCTTTTATACATGCACAAATTTGACATTAAAAGGGTTAAAAGCTGTTTCCATTATTACCAGCCAGACACTGATGTTTTGTTTTGTTTTGTTTTGTGCATTGCAGAAAGTTTTGAACATAACACAAAAATAACACTAAAAGACCATTTGAATGTTTGCAAAGGTTTACAGATATGCAACATGAAAACTGAACACCTGGCTGGTAATGCAGGTCAACATTCCATGTGTTAACACAAATAGCAACAATTTAAACATGATACAGAGGATGTGGCCCAGTCTTCAGATCTTTTATAAAACAACTTTCTATTGTGGTTCTAATGTTTGTCCTGGGTCAATCATCAGTGGAGAGAGCCTCCACAGCCTCCAGAAGGTGCAGGGCAAGGCTGTACTGAGCGTGGTTCTCTGGGAGGATCTCAGTCAGGCGACTGATCAGCCTGCTGGTCTGAGACAAGGGCACAGCAGGACAAGACAGCTCACTGGGGTCCTGAACAGTAAATAAGTAATCACCTTTTAAAACAATAACTATTAGATACAACTATCCACCTAAACAAAACTCACCATAGCTTTGAGCCATGTGCAGAGGGTGGGGGGCAGGCGGGCCAGCAGCTCCATGGCAGGCTGTGTTTGACTCTGACTGTGGAGCAGAGAATAGCTCAGTCTCTGTCCAGTCAGAACCAACAATTGAGAGCCCAGAACGTCTTTATCTTCCACCTCCAACATCGCCTGAGAAGACACAGTAAATGTTAAACATAGTTAAAAACAAAACCATGCACCTAAATTCTTACTTGCCAGCTTTCCATTACACAATAGTATTAACTAGCTATATCAAAAATAGACAAAAAACATAAATCATATTTATTTTTATTTTTCTGTACCCGTTCAGCTCTGAGGTCTAGACCCTGATTGTAGAGTTCATACACAAGATGGCGCCGTAGGATGTCTTGGTTGACCTGCAGCAGAGAGCCCAGGTCTAGACACAGTGAGGGCCACCAATCAGCCATTGGCCCATTGGAGGGAAGAGGGGAGGGGCCAGAGTCTGAGGAGGAGGAGGGGGTATCTATGGCCTGCACCCAGCTGGTTAATACTCGCAGAAGAAACTGTTACAAGAAAAAACAAAATACAGTATGTTAAAGAAAGTAAAAAATGTATTGTAAGGTAAATTGTCTCCATGAAGATGTTATTCTTTGCTTCACATTTTCCACAGAATGGCAATAAATACTTCATAGTATCCGCATTTATTCAGTTTATTTAGTTCTAAAATCTTACATCTTGACGCAGCGAGACAATTGCAGGATCCATATCACCGTTCGGCATCAGCTGGATGGTCGTTAGATCTCTGAAGAAAGCATTCTTACCCTATAAAGAGGCCACATGCATAAATATTCACACGTGTTGTGATGTTTACTTTGGGGTGTAAATACAAAAAGATGTCTACCTTGCTGTCAAACAAGCTGAGTGGTTTGACTTTCATACTGAAGGTCATAGCTGTGTGCAGCAGAGAGGCGAGCAGACAGTGATGCTGAACCAGAGGGTAGTGGACTCCCCTCTGCTCCAAAGCCAACTCTGCAATGGAGGCCGGACCCTCAGCTCCACTCCACACCTCCTCCACAGAAAACTCAGGAGCTGCAACCTCCTCTACTGCAGAGTCAGCCTGCAAACAGATAAACAAAACAACTTAAGAAGATAGAAGATACTCGGTCATTTTCTTTGATTAAATTAAACTAAAACACTCCAGACATTTCAATTTCACAAGTTCTGACCATCAAGCTGAAGTACAATAAAAGCCAAAAATATCCCCAGTTCTGAGTAGTGATTAGAGATGTTACTTACAATACAGTATTAGTATTCAAACCATAACACATAGATTATATTTTCCAAAACTACTTGGGCTGGCCATGCTGCATTCAAATTCAGGCACTGCCCAGTCTCCATGCCAAGTCTCGGAGTACAATTACTTACAAAGTATTTTAAAAATGACAAATGGTATTCATTCTTAACCAATTGTCCAGTCACCTCCATCAGGATCTGCAGCAACTGGACACAACTGCCAAGGAAAGATGTCACTGCTTTGTCTCCCATCCCCACGTCCTGAACACAGACATTTGTCATGACAAATAATCTAAAAATAAAACATATTCTCAGGTGTAAAGAGAGACACATACCCGCCGACATAACCGGTCTTTGGGTGCTTTTCCAACCTGCAAGAAAAAAAAATGGCATAATTTGGGTTTGAAATAAATTAAATCTTCATTAGATAATGAATGCTCATAGCATACTTTTTCCATAAGAAAAGCAGTTGAAGAAAACCGCTTGACAATAAATGTACTCCACATCATTAATAAAATACCTAAAAATATAAAAGAAAATAGTTAAAGAGTGTAGTTAAATGTTATTATGAATAAAACAGGAGAAATTACAGATACCTAGCTGAATATGTGCATTGGAGATCAGCTTTAGGTGTTCAACAGCCCAAGACAAATAACGTCCCTCCTGGAAAGAGTCAGATAGTGATCTTGGTGTAAGTTTTGAAACAGAATTAAAATGAGAATTTTGACAAAGAAAAAACTTAGTAGAGGATTGTTGATGTATGATTGTTGAACCTCTGGGTCCTTGTTCCACTGAACCACATATTCCCAACAGCAGTGAGCGAAGAGCAGGTCTGGAGCGAGAGAGTTTGGAAAGCGCTTGCACAATGCAACTAACAGCTCTAAAAGAGAACAGATACATGTATTTTAATTGCAGTCACATTTAAGTTGTAATAATTTCTCCATGTATGTGGCAGTGTCAAACTGCTCTTGTGTTGTTACTAACCTTCACCTTGATCTTTGTCACCTTGAATTTTGTTTTGATCCGTTTCTTGTTCAGTCTCTGTGTCTTTTATATCAAGAATTTCCTTTAGTTGCTCAGGGGCTAAGTTGTGTCTAAATACCCACTTTGAGACACTGTCTGCAACTCCACCTGTGTGTGTATGTATGTGTGTAATATATATATTACTCAACTGGTAAACTAACTGGTAAAATGTTAAAAATATATTTGAAGCTTTTGTAGACCTCACCAGTGCCTCCTTCTAAGAGTGTTTTAATAGAGCACTGGGTTACAGTGCCTCCTGTGGTCCCCTGAGGAGGAGGCAGAAGCAGCAGAGTCTGCAGCACCAGCACATCCTCCAGCTGACGCACACACACCGCCCACTGTTCCAGCTCCAGAGACACGGCCTCCCACTCCAATTGCAACTGTCAGCAAAGCACATTCAAAATATTTTCCTTTTAATTCAGTACATCTGTGTGATGCCTTACCTTGCTATCAGCTCTGCTTGTTATACTGGCCTTAGCAGCACGATGGGCCACAAATGCAGCCAACAGAGCAGCTGCTGCATTATGGGACTGGACACAAGTGTTGCGGACTTGCTGCCACCAGGGGGAGATAGACTGTGTGTCCCATGTTTCCTCAACTGCATCTATTGAGCAATCAATAATATTGGTATTCATCAACAGAATAGTGATTCTATGTAAATCTTTAAATATTAAATGATATTTAATATGACTTAATGATACAAACCCTTCATATTGCTGAGTGTTACAAGTAAAGTGTGTAGATTTTGAACCATCTCCTCAGGTTTCTGAAGTATGTCCTTCTCCCTCAATAACCACATGCTCAATAACAGAGACTAAGAAAAATACATCACACATTAACATATAAATGCACTGCTAAGACAAAATCAAACAGGTTAATCATATACTAGCATAATGTCACATACCAATAACTGTTGTGGAGTGATCCCGGCCTGCTCTAGTGTTTCACAAACTTTATGTATAGAATTTTTCCCACACAGTGAGCTCCAAAAGAAGAAATTGCCTGCACACATATTATGAAACATTAATAACACATAAAGTGCAATACACAGCTAGTACATCTCCAATTAACGTATCAATCACATTGAATTACCTAGCTGGTTCCATTCAGTCTCCTCTTTGCAGTTGACCCTCAGCACACCTTCCTCTGTGCACTCCATGTGTGAGAGAAAGGTCTGCGCCGTCATGGGCAGGTCTGGGGAGTCCTGAGCAAACGTAACACTGGGTTTGGTGTGAAGCTGAGAATAGCGCTGTAAGATCAGGCCCACGCGGGACAGGTCAGCTTTAATGCCCTCAAGAGAATCAGTCTGAAGAAAATACAAAACATGTCAAACTAACATAGAGACACATAATTTAAATGAGTAGTATTCAGTCGTTTACTTCTGGGCAGAATTCTGTAGTGTCTGTGCAGGAGTTTAAGTCCTGAATGTCACAATAAAGTCTGAGCAGTTTTAACCGTGAAGAGCAAAACTGGAGTAATGTTTCATCAACTTGATCTGGATCTGAAGACAAGCAAGACAAAACAAATATAATGGAATTAAACACCAAGATAAGAAAAAAATCTCATTATTACTTAAACCCCACCTTGGTTTTTGAAACTTTCATGTAAGGTGCTAGTGATGTTAGCAAGGCATGAAACAGGGGCACTTCTGTGGGACAGCAGAGACTCTAAAGCCTAAAAGAATACACAGGCCATTAACCTGTCACTTTATATGAACACCTACGCATTTATACAGTTATCTAATCGTTTACCTGTTTTTTAATGGCAGGGTGCTTAATATCAAGCAGCAAACTTTCAGCTTCACTCTCCACAATATCTACAAATAAAACATGAACGTTTTACAAACTCTTTCACAAAAAACACTCTTTGCAGTGCAGTTAAATCTCACCAGGTTCCAGATCTCTGCTCTTAAGCAAAGTGGTAAATTTCTTCAAAAGGTGCATATCTTTGGCCCGTTCACTCTTCTTGTCACTAAGGTAGAAAAGATCAATAACTTTGAGCATCACCAATACTTAATTGATCAGCATGTCGTCATGAGAACTGACCTGAGAGCCAAGTGGAAAGGAATGTTGACAGTCCTCAGTGCTCCGTTGGTGGGGTCCAGGAGACAGACCTGCTGCGTGTGGAGCTGCCAGCCCTGACTGGTCACACTGTTCACGCCCATCAGACGATAGCCAGCATAAAGTAATCTGCAAAACACCACGATTACACACTTTTTAACCTGCAAATTATGCATATTTATTTTTTTTATAAATCATTGAGCATATTAATACCTGCAGTGTTTTCCCACATTAAATGCTCCAACTCTTGGTCCACGCTGCATTGCCCAGACCTCCAGGATTCCTCTTCTCGGGGCATAAATGACTAAGAACAGGGCATGTCTCTTGGGGGTGGGAGCAGAGGAGGCTTCCCGAATACCTCGCTCCTCTGCAATCTGCATCCAACCCAACTGTGCATCTCGATAACCTGTATTACACATTACATACCAAGCATCAATGAAAAAACTTTATATTTTGCCCGAGTGTAGATATATTGTAAAAGCAGCTCTGAGGGTTAAAATGAGACCGTTGTGTGCTGTCTGCATCTAATTATAAAGCATTTTTATTGTCCGTGACCCAGGAAGTAATACTGGTGCACCGTTAGCATGGTAGTTGTTCTTAGCATCGTCTGAAAGTATTCAAGGGTGCTTATTAATTCATCATGGTGAATAATTAGCATGCTAGGAATGTATTAGGAAGCTGATGCATAGCTCTGCACTCTGCAGACCATTAAATTAAATACCTCTGTTTTTTACGACAGCAAAATCATGTAGAGAGCTTTAAGGTTGACTAAAAACACTAAACTGTACTCACCTTTCCACATTCGGATAGCAATCCCTCTGGCCAGGTCTAACAGAGTAACTCGACCAAAATCATCAGTCACTCCGGCCAACGTGTTGCAAGGGGAAAGGCAGATGGACTCCCCATGGCGCCGAGAGTCAGGGAGACCAAACCTTAGATCAAATATTAGTGAAAGTCTATGGCAAAATGAGTCCACACATACAACATATAAATTAAAAATGAAGATAAAAACACTACCTGATGGGAAGGGGTGTAGCAGGTTCTACTTTAGGTTTTTGTTTTTGAGCGACTTCTTCTTCAGCTTTGTTTTTATTCTTATTCCAACCTAACCACCCACTGAAGTTCAAACATAAAACAAAGGGAAGGTCAGGCTTCTTTCACACTATATATACTATATGTGGTCAGATTTACAATAATTTAACACAGTTTCTTAACTTAAAAAATGAATTACCTGGCTGCATTAAAGAGAGCTGATGTAAGTTTGCTAGCCACAGCCATAGCCACATGAGACAAAAGAGGCTGAGAGTTGCCCTACAGACACAAATGGAAAATATAAATTCACTTATGATTGATATGTATTGTATTAGAGTGATTTTAGTATTATATATAGCAGTGGTTATAATATGTTATAATCTTACTTCTACTGCATAGAAGAAGCCTGTGTATGGTCCACTCCCCACAGTCACGTACTGAGACATGGCAGGAGGGCTGCCTTTAATTGAAGCATTGAAGCCTCCAAGAGTAGAGGCATTCTTCATTTGGTCAAAAACAGATGTCGCCATCACACCTGGAAAGATAAATGATTATTCTATGACCACAACACAAGAATCATGTAATTATTTATATTTCATACTGAAGAACAATATAATGACTCCTGTGTGTATTTCATATCTGTATCACTTACCTACACTGCAATGATCCACAATGTTGTCCATCTCCTGCAGACCCCACTTTTTATAAGCCAGTGGAGGGGGCTGAATAACATCATTACCTGCTGCCGTAGCTGAACATGAATGGAGAGAAAATAATCTAATTTAAAATGTGTAAAAGGTTGTGCAAAATATCTCTAGCTATTGTGTTTCTCTACCTCAAAGAGATAAGTTGGGCTAGGCTTTAACTAAAAAATCTGTCACTACTAGATGAGCATTTATAGCTATTAAGATTGCAATTTGTGCCAAAGAAGATCCCAATAAACAAATGCATTTAAATACCTGAATGCTTTGTTGCAATGTCTATCCAAACACCATGCAAGTAAACATAATATGTTATGTTTACAAACTGTGTATAACAAGTTGTTTGCTCTATAAACCTGCATTTCTACACAATTTTTATAAACACAAATGCTCAAAACCACTACCTCTTGCCACCTGGTTCCGGCAGGCTCGCAGAGACTGAAAGAGGCTGAAGCCATCAATGGTGACCAGAGCAGCAGGATAGAGGATACTCAGCTCCTCGTGCTGAAGCAGAACAAATCAATATTTTCATAGTGAAGTTATCTAAACAGACTGGGCTGACAGTAGAGAGGAGATTGTGTTACCTGCTCTGTTACTCCGGGATGACGAGGGATCTCATACGTGCGGCACTTAAGCTTTATCGCAGGGTCCTCATGCAGCAGCTGAGCCAACAGAAGAACCCCGTGCTAAAAGAACAGCATTTTTGTTTTATTTTTTGTGTAATAAGATAAAGTGTTAGAACTTGGAACATGTAAAAGAACTGATGTACCTCAGTATAGAAGCGGACATAGCCAGAGGAGAAGCCCACAACCACACATGTCCAGTCAGGACGCCCCGTGGAGCTCCTTCACAAAGACCATATAATTAATGCTAAATCTTTGTGTATATACTATATAACCACAATATATGCAAAAATTACTACCTTTTTTGACTGGCCAGAGGTATACAAATGGCACTCCTCACAGACTCCCTGTCAAAATACAATTAGTTAATATATCTGTTTCTTGTATTCATCCATAAATTATCTTTTTTTCCATACCCTTCTTCACTACTAAGAGTTCCAGACCATGATACAGCCAGGGTCATCTCCTCTCGGCCACTGTCATCTGTACGCCACTTGGCTGTAAAACAGATTAATTCATCACTTACATTCTAAACTAATATATTATATATACACACACACATACATACATACATACACACACACACACACACACAAACATCACTATAGCTATCTGAGAGTATGTCACCTGAAAGGAAGATGGCCTTCTGTTCACGAGCCACAACCAGCAAATCTGAGCAGGGTGACAGAGCCACAACACAGTCCTGTAGCCAGCCAGGAGCAGTCTGCCCCACAGACTCCTCTGCCTGATAAAAGCAAAAATCTTTACAGTAGGTATCTTTAATAAGGCTGAAGCTGAAATGTATACAAAGACTAGAAAAAATACTGTAGAAGTGGGTGTTGTTGCATTCTCCTCTTTGACATCACTGTCCCACGCAGACTCCCAGTCAGAGGTGTCCCAAGTCAACTCATCTGTCCATAAAGATTATAGACCGTTATTGTAGTCACTATACCATAATAACAAATAATGGAAGAAGCTAATCCTAGTTTATTTCAGCCGCCATTTACAGATTTAGCCTATCTTTCTGCACTTGGGGTGAGTCATCACCAGATTAGCCCAGAGACCTTCACTCTTACCTTTTAACACTTTTTCTCGAGACATTAAATAGCAAGTTTTCAAAGCAAAATTCACAACGAGTCAAGATTTGTACTTGTACTTCTTACCTGTTTGAGCTTTGTCCTCCTCGACCTCAGTCTTCTGGCTTTGGAACAAGAAGTCCCGTACAGTTTTCAGCTCCTGGAGCCGACAAAACTCCAATAAGCTACAAGACATTTCTCTTCCGTCCCGTTAGGACGAAATGTTGAGCCCAATTAGCCTGGTGGCTAAGGCTAACCCAGTTGTCCAAGATTAGCTTGTCAATATGGTTCTTCGTTTAAACTTCTCCCTGCGGAACAGACATCCAGTCTAATATAGTATTTTGACTTTTACTTTAAACGGGAAGCTTGATTCTGATCGACAAACGATATGTACTTTAATATTTTCCGATATTTGCAGCTTCTACTCTGCAGATGACACATCGCTAGCATAATAACATAGGTCACATCCGGCCAACGATGTGGTTGGTTATTTCAAAATAAAATTGTGAATATTTGGAACATTTCAGTTTACACAAAACTGGCTATATCTTGCGTGGGTCCCATGTTCATAAAGAACAAATAGTAGGCCTACTATTATATAAATCAACCATTAAGCATCGGCCCTATATTATTTACTTAATATATTGTCGTTTTAAAAACACAAGGGGGCAGCAGAGCACTAAGGTGCAATGACTAGTTGCTTTAGGTCTACTCCATGGATCTAGGTTACTCCCACTCCATACTTTTATTTTTCTGTGGAAAGTTCTATTGTTTTCTTTTAAATATGCTTGTACCGTCTGTGTATGTCAGAAAGTGTCACTCACTATACTTGAACATTTAGACATCTTGTCTGAAATATAAGTTGTAAGTCATAAGTCTACTGAAAATTCAAATGCATTTTAGCCTAATACCAGTGGCACTGTGGACATCATAAGGCTGATTTGTATGTAATGTGTTTTTATTTAGTATTTAGATTGTGATGCTTCTATCCAAACTCAATTTATTCATTTAGGCTATTTATTTATTTAGTTTGGCAAAACTTCCTGCATCTTTACTAACAATCCCACATCATTCCCTGTCCCAGAACAGTTCATACAGTAAACACACACACACACACGCATGAGCTCATCTCTGGGGGGTGCCCAAAAGTTTCCGGTTCGGAAGGCCACACACAAAACCTCAGGAAACAATCGGGTGTCAGAGAGGTCCTTAGGCCAATGCTGCTGCAGCCCCTGTGTGGTACAGGAGCCAAGGCACAGGAACAGCTCCCCATCTGGTTCCCCCTTCCTCTGTTGACAAGGAAATGAGCTGGCATCACTGTGTCCCAGGACAATTATGATACTGATGCACAATAGAGGCAATATAGAGGCTTTATTTTCTCACACTGATGGAATAGGCTACTTCTTATAAAGCCAGCCAAAAATGGACACATACTGTAAATAAGAGTAGTAGCTGATTAAATAGTAAACAGTGTTAGTCAAATGTTAGTAAAATTCTGCTTACAAACATCAAACAATAGAAACAGTAAAAAGTAACAAATATTTGTTTTATTTAAATGCTAAACCAAAAGATTAGCAGTTCAAATCCTGCTCTTCCAGTTAGGCCTATTCTTGCTGTGTCCTTGGGCAAAATACATCACACACCTGCATGTATGACTGGAATAAGGCACAAATTTATGTAAAACTTTTAGTCAGTTCCTATGATTATCTTATTTTTGACAGCACAAAACTTAAATCAATACAAAAAGTAAGTAACATGGTTTGCTACCTTTAAATGCAATAGTCAACAACTTCATTTGATAACAATAATATTGTCTTTGAATCAGACTTGAGACACTTTGTACTGACACCTGGGTGCTGTATGACTTCAGCACAGTGTGTGTGTTAGCCAGTCTGGCCATAATGTGTTCACAAGTACACTCCACATCTGGAAAACACAAACTCTGGAGGAAGTGCTCTGGTGCGAAAAATATCTCAAAAGTTCAGACACAGTTTGAACTAAATCTACATTGGGGAAAGCAAGGTGTCTTCTGGTTCAAAAATATTGAAGCCTTATGGCAAAGCCCTATCATCATAAAATTAAGTGGCACGCACAAAGGCCTACATCTAGGCCTATAATTGAATTATACTAGCATATAAAACCAATAATGATAAAAACATAAAACTAAATAAAAGCAAATAATTAAAAAATAAGATAAAGGGGGGTAGGCTAAACATAGGCTGAATGAGTAATTCTTAATGTCCTTTATGTTAAATTGCTAAGTTTCAGATGACAATATTCTTAAGGCCAATAATATTAAATACAGATGGAAACAGCTAAAATGAATATTATACTATATGAGATTTGTCTGCGATGACAAATAAACCTTGAAGGAACTGCACAATATTAAATAAGTCTTGCACAGCTTGCATTTTATGAAGGGTCCAGAGGTCACACCACTGTTATGTGATTATGATTCCTTTTAAAGTTTCTTCTGTTGCAGTCTTGTCTAGAACTTTGGATACATTTGATATTTCATCACCACAGAAACATGCCAGAACTACGGAGCCCCACAAGGGCGCCAGGTGAGGAATTAAATAAAGAGAATCCTGAGAAACTACCCTGCAATCCCGAGAAACTATCATGTGATCCAGAGAAATTGTCTCGTGATCCAGAGAAAATGGAGTTAATATGATTAACTGAGATTTAGGAGCAGGAACATGCCTCAACTTCCTCCTGCTTCTTTCCAGCAAACCACAGCTCACCTCAACCACACCTCTAACTGCTCAGTCCGGTGTCTTCCAGTCTGTGATATCCTCACGCCATGCCGATTCCCTGGGATCTGCGAGCCAGAGGTCTTTCCAAGACACGTCCACTCACACATGAGCGTTCCAGCCTGCAACTGCCCTCCGAACACTCCCGCCACACGCCTTCACCATGGAACTCTACCTCCAGGGCGTGTCACGTACCCACCGCCAACACCTCTGTAGCCGGCGGTATCCACTCTCTCCTCTGCGCCCGCCTCCTCCTCCTCGTTCACCCGGCAACCACAGCACCCGGTGCACCCCTTCGGGCTGACGAGACATCAAAGATAGGACCGCGGCCAGACAGCTACGCACACTGAAGATGAAAGGCACCCACTTTTGCTGGTTTGTCAACAACTTCCCAATTCCCATGCGTAGCTGCCAACATCATCACTCCGGCCTCTCCTCTACTACAGTCTCATAGCTCCCCCTGGCGGGGGCCAGGTTATCTCACCCCCTGTGGCTGTTAAAATTAATCTCTCTGCTGTGCAGACTCCACTGAATCCCCTTGCACATGCATCCCTTCTTCTCCTTCTCTTAATTCTACCATCATTAGCCAGATGGTTTCAAGCACTCTACCTGCCACTACTGCTGCTGCTTCAGTTACAACTACAACATCTACAGCCACACAGGCTTCCCAAGCTGCAGAGCCTTCAAATCCATTTCCTTCTTCTGCTCTATCCCTTTTCCCCTCACTAACCCCCCAACACCCCAATGTTTTTTACTTGCTACTTACACAGCATTCATGAGTTATCTCCTTTTCTATCAGCTCTTCCTGTTTGCAGTGCTTGTGATTCCAGTCATGTTTACTCACACTATTCTTGCTTGGGCTCGCTAATGTTATACCAATTCATGCTAATTGATGCTATTTTACACTTGCTCGCTTAAGCTGTCTCTACACCTGCTCACTATGCTATCTTAATATTTTGGCTCCTGCTGACTCATGTTTGCTTACACTATTCCAGCTTGTGCTGTTCATGCTATACCCGTTCATGCTAGCTGATGTTATTCCACATGCTAGTTTAAGCTGTTCCTACTCATGCTTGTTCATGCTATATTTCATTCAGTCTTTTCAGCTCTGCTTTCATGCTGGCTTATGTGCTCCATACACCATCTTAGCTCTCACTATCTCAGACTAGATCAAGAAATTTGGCCATTGTTGCTTACTTATGCCATATTTTTCACACTGTTTCTAGTACACTGCGCGGCCAAAAAAAAAAGTCGCCATCTGGATTTAACTAAGCAAATAGGTACGAGCCTCCTATTGGATAATTACTGCAGGTTCAGCAACAGTATGTACTCAGAATGAGAATGAGGTCAGCTGACTACCTGAATATACTGAATGACCAGGTTATTCCATCAATAGGTTTTTTCTTCCCTGATGGCACGGGCATATTCCAAGATGACAATGCCAGGATTCATCGGGCTCAAATTGTGAAAGAGTGGTTCAGGAGCATGAGACATCATTTTCACACATGGATTGGCCATCACAGAGTCCAGACCTTAACCACATTGAGAATCTTTGGGATGTGCTGGAGAAGGCTTTGCGCAGCGGTCAGACTCTACCATCATCAATGCAAGATCTTGGTGAAAAATTAATGCAACACTGATGGAAATAAATCATGTGACATTGCAGAAGCTTATCGAATCAATGCCACAGCAAATGCGTGCCGTAATCAAAGCTAAAGGCGGTCCAACAAAATATTAGAGTGTGTGACCTTTTTTTTTTTTTTTGGTGGCAACTTTTTTTTTGGCCAGGCAGTGTATCTCTCACCTTATCTTGTGCAATTTCTCACTTTCTCATGCCATTTCCGCTCATGATAGCTCATGTCTCTTCACTGTTCTGGCTCGCTACATCACCTCTGCAATGCTCTCGCCATCTCGTCTCTAAGTCCTGCTTGCTCATGCTATGTCATTGCTGTCTCACATCATTCTACGTCAGCTCTCATGTCACCTTGGCTCACGCTGTCTCCACATTTGCTATCTCGCATTTGCTCATACTGTGTCATTATCGCTTCATTCTTCGTCTATTCTTTGTCTATCATGCTAGTGCTGCTCTTGCTCATCATGCTCATTTCATCTCTCCTCACCCTCTCCATTAGACCCTCATTTGACCCTCATCAATTCATCCTTCATCTCTTATTCGACCCTTATCCCTTGCAATAATTCACTGATTTGAGCTATGTTTCCTCCAACTGCAGGTTTTCATGCTTGCTCCTCCTGCCGCAGCACCCATGCCGAAGCGCATGCCCTCACAATTATCAGTGCCGACAAGTGCACCTCTGAACATCTCCACTCCAGTGAAGGTCCTAGTTCCTCCATCCGGGGAGAAGACCTTTGATGTCAATAGTTTCTCCACATCACTCTCAACTCATTCTCCCTCAGCTCTTGCTCCTCTTGAACTGCATTCTGGTTAAGATACAGCTCCTCACCCCTACAGTCATCACAACTACATTATCTGTTACATCCCAATGGAAAAGCCCATATCTCCTGAACAACACTGTATCCACTACTTCTCTTCATGATAAAGTGGCTCTTAATGCAGCTTGCAAGTCATTCTTTTCACGACACAGCTCCGCAGCAGAGCCCCTGACTCGAGTTGGATGATCAGTCTTCAGCTTCATTGGAACTCTACCCCATTGTTATTCCAGTCATCCTTTGGGGATCTAAGTAGTCCAGAAAGGGCATTCTCATTTATTCTGATAATATTACAACAATCAACATCATCTACAAGGGAATATCTCATTCTCCAGCATTCTCACAGTTCCTGTAACTCACCTTAATCTCTTCTCAAACAAATTTGCCATTTGAGCTGCTCTAACTCCAGATCACCGAAACATGATAGCCGTCTCTCTCTCCCACCTATTTTTTACAAAATTAAGATGCTTGGCACCAAACTCTAACTTCCACTTCATTCTGCTCCCTCAAATACCATCTTCAGCTAGGCGATCCCATTCTCTTAACTTGTATCCACCTATCAGAAAACCTTACTTACTGTCTCACATCATTCTCTCTATCTTCTTGCATTTCTTCATAAACATTGGCTTCTACTCTGTTCGACGTCATTACAACCTGCAGTTTTTTTAACGCTTACTCACACTATGCCAGTGGACCTTACCCGCAAATACTGGTTCTCCCAGTTCCAGTTTTCTCTGCTGCTCCAAATTTTCTACTTATAGTCAATTCAACTCCTCCGTCTTCCTGAGGTTGTCCGATCTCAACGTAGTAAATCTGCTCGATTTGTTCATCCACTTCTGAAAACCTCTCCTCTTGGTTTGCCTCCAACTCCACCAGTAACAATCCACTTTCCGTTCAGTACACTTAAGACAGTGGTTCTTAACCTTGTTGGAGGTACTGAACCCCACCAGTTTCATATGCGCATTCACCGAACCCTTCGGTGATGGCCAAGCGGGGCGTGTCATCACGAATCATCTGAGTCGGTTGCGTGTCTTGACCTCCACCGAACCCCTGAGACTGACTCACCGAACCCCTAGGGTTCGATCGAACCCAGGTTAAGAACCACTGACTTAAGAGAATCCTTCAGTTGGCCGGTATCTCTTCTTACTCCACCCACATTTCACATCTGCGCTGCTGCATTCCGGCCTGGACGGCCATTCTGGATCATAATTTCGACCCTCTATTGTTGGTCCTTTCTTGTCCATCTTTCCTTTGTTCATCATTACCTCAACCAGCCTCTTCTCATTCCGTATTTTACTCATCTTAATTAATCTTTTGGGCGTCCTGAATTGGCTGGGCTAACCGCCTTGAGACAGAGTGCCCATCCTGAGTACCCAGCCACCACATCTATCCATACTATCAATAAATATCTTAATCGTATACCATTGTTGTGGCGTGGTCCTTGCTAGTGAATTGTCTCACGATCCCATATCTCGTGATTCTATGAAATTTTCTTGCATTGAATGAATGAATAGGTAGACAGGGAAGGAAAGAGCATCATAACTGCATCTCTGCCCAGTGATGAGAAGAATACTTTGAAAATGTATTTAGTTACAGAATACTGAATGCCTGCATTAAAATGTATTTTGTAATGTATTCTGATAGTCACAGGATCACGAGATACTTTCACAGGATCATGAGATACTTTTTACAAGATCGCATGATCATTTCTTGGGATCAAAGGATCATTTCTCGGTATCCCGTGATAATTTTTTGGGATTCTCTTTATTTAATTTCTCATCTGGCACCCTTGCGGGGCTCCATACAGAATAATAAAGAATTGTTCTATAAAAATCAGTTTTATTTGGAATTCTTTTAATTTTACCAAAATGCTTTTAGTCTTGAAACGAGCTTACAGGCGACAATTGAATGGCTAGATTTATGTCCGAGGAATCCCACAGAAACAGGACACTTTGGTTTCCATTGGTCTCAGCACATTTTTGCAGTCTTGCTTCAGAAGCTGCCATCAGCAATGACATGGACATAACTTCAAGCTTATTTTCCAAAACCGAAGATGGGGAATTATTTTGTTTATACTACTCAACTGTAAATAACACAGTGTCACCCATGTCAAAATGGGTGATTTACTTGTTTACTTAGAATAGAAAGAGGTTAGTTTGGTTCTGAATAATAGGTTACGACGGAGCTATAGGTCAGTAAAACTTACAATTAATACTGTTCCGTTTGTTTTGAACTAACCCGGTATTGTATGTATTAAGAATAATTTTAATACTTCCATTTCATGTTGTCACTGAAATTCCTTATCAAATTTCCTCCCTATATGTGTGACGCCATTAAACTGACCTTGAGGTACACATCCCAGATAAATGTACATGTCAAAGAGTAATGATAAGAACTGATAAAGAAGAAATAACTCAAACAACTATGCATCCAGTAAACTTAATTCAAAATAACTCCACTGACAAAGGATGTTTTGTTAAATGTTTATTATAAATGAAATGTACAGCTTAACATTCATAAAACATCAATAATTTAATGATAAAAAAGACACGACAAGCACAAATATTGGAGTCACACACAGTAGAACAACCACAAAGGAAGTTATAGGACACATGGACTAACGAATGTGTCTCGGTTAATCCAGAGACATGCAAGGATTCAGTCTTCACAAGTACCAGGGCGGCTCTTACACAGACAGTGTAAGGTACAAGAGGTGGGTTTGTGCTTGAATACTGAAGGAAAAGGAACAAAAGCCCCTGTGTGCCCAGTATGCTCCTTCAGTGAGTCACTAAAAGACTAAGTTTATCCTCTGCTGTGCAGATTTAAGGCGTTTGACTGCAGTCACCTCTGAGCACATCGGACAGTGTGGTCTGCTGTTTATACAGAGCTACAGAAATACACTTTACTGGTCATTCAATCTGGCAGAAGAGAGGCCACTAGTTGTACAACACAAAATAACACTGTTTCAAGTTTTCAGTGCAGGCTCTATGCCAGCCATTCCCAAAGTCTGCTGTGCCGCAGCCCCCCATATCGATGTGAGATCACACAGGGCCTGTCTAATAATATACACTACATGTCAAAGAATATGTAATGTTTTCTCCTTAAATTTCTATGTTAAAACAACACATTCCTGTGAGCTTAATACTAATACTAATCCTAATAATAATATAAAGAAATATCTTATGTAAAGTTTATTTTTTTCTTGTTTCTTGTGTGAACAACCTTTAGGGGCCCCTCTGCAATGCTACTGATGCCCCCCAGGGGTCCCTGGACCTCACTTTAGGAAACACTGCTCTAGGCAATTGGAAAGCAGGCTCAACTCGAGTGAATAACATTCCCACATATAAGACCTGTGCTGACAGTCATACAGTGAAACAGGGAAGTGCAGCTGCCTCTGTCCCATGACCAAACACACGTCAGGAGCATTGATCTGTTACAGGTTAACCTTGGTCGGCTGACATGAGCGGCCCTTCAGTCACCCACGACAGTGCAAGACCTGTACAAACACAAGTAACAAGGCCACAGAGCGTGGCTCCTGACAAACGACAGAAGTCAAGTGTGAGGCAAATAAAAAAAGAAAGTGAAAATAGTATGACCATGAAAGTCCCCATTACTCATCAGACGTACAAAGCAAAAGGCACACCACGAGCAGCAAACTATTCACAAGTGTAGATAAAAACAGTCACAGGCATGTGGGAGGCTCATTTGTGAGTAAACCCACATGTAAGGCAAAGGAAATACACTTTCAAGTCTGACAACACTTTCACATTTCATCACGACTTCCGCGTGCATGACAATGGCTAGCCAACATGCTAAATATGTTCTTCAACTTGTTCCATTTTTGCTTGGTGACCTTAAGCGTAATCAAAACTGTATTGTTTTGAGTCAAAATAACCCTCTAGCAGACAGACACGAGAGATCAAACTACAGTCAATAATAAGTAGCCCTTTCAGTTTTTTTAGGAACAAATGCTCGGCTCAGTTTTTTAAGACAAAAGAGGACTTTGAATCGTCCTTATTTGATGCGGTTGTGCAATAGTAGTGACATAAACCCATTAATAAGCCACAGTCCTTCATTTAAGAAATTTTAAAAATCTCACCAATATGATGAATAATAATAAGGACTGTAACTTCCACAATCTTGAACAAAATATACTCTAGAGAGAGGGTGGTAAGTATGAATATATGTGTTTCGCAAACTATATAAAAAATACATAAATATAAAATGTCAGATTTGTAAGAAAAATGTGTTGCTTGCTTTAAAATTTGAAATGTCAAAAAGGAAACATTCACTGAAATATCTGATTCCCTGGCTGTGCAGTCTTTCGTCATTCGACCCAAAAGTGCAATGAAATGTTGAATTCTTCTTAATATCAAAATAAATGGCACATATTTTTGAAAATGTGTAGTGTCCCTGTGTCATGTGTTCGTATTGTCCTCCTTTGAGTATTCCTCTACCAGTTTCTCATAGGAATGGCCGTGCTCAGAACAGTCACTAGTAAAGACAGATTCGTCAGACTCTGATCCTTGTTCTTCTTTTGAATTTGCTTCAATATTTTCATCACATGTTGTTATAGACAGTTTAGCTTTCGAATCATTGTCCTCCTCTTCCTCCTCCAAATTACTGCCTAAAAAGTTCTCTTCATCGATAAAAGTAATATTAGCATTTTGGATAGTGAGTGCATGGTATTCTTTGTTGTCCCATGTTCTTTTACTGGAATCGCCCACTCCACCATGTTCTATATCTGCATCTTTATCAAGTTGGTTTTCAAATATCGGGTCGGGGCTCCCTTCACCCTCCACATGGTCTTCGGTTAGCAATAAACCGCTATCCGAACCCAAGAGGTAGTTCTTTGATTTTGAGAAGGCCACAGTTACGCGGTCACTAAAACTATAACGCCTCTTTTGACGTGGAGACCTATCTAGACTTAAAATTGTGTGACCATTAAATACAGGGGCATCATTGCAACTCTGGGACCGGCCCATGTCTTTTGATTTGGCTCTATTGATAGAACTGATAGCTGAACCGTTAGGCCGACTGTCTTTCTTATTGCCAATCTGCTTGATCAAGTCATTGTAACCTTCCTGCTTTTTGGACAGGAAGCCAAATATATTGACATCATTCGGAGTGGGTGGTAGTCTGAGGGAGGCTTTGTGCAATTGTTTATAATGCTGCAGCTCATCCAGGGATAATTTGCGGAGTTTGCGGCGTTTCTTCAAAGCCTTGTGAGCTTCTATCACCATCCGCACTTTCCAGTTGAAGAAGAGAGAAAGCCAGGCCAGCCCAAGGTAAATCCACACCTCCACAAAGTAGCGGTACAGAGTTGGGTATTCCTTGTTGGGTTCCACTCCTGTACAAATAAGAAAATTCAGTTATTTGAACCCTCTACAACTTCACTGAATGTACAGTTCTGTGTAAAGATAAGAGCAGTTCTTACATAATAGGGAATATTTCTAGACTCAAATTCTAACCCCAACCCACAAATTCAGTTTGTTGTGGTTTATACCAGTGAATATAACATCACATTTTATTTATAGCTGCAAATTTGAGTTAAGCACAGGTTTTATCCAGATGTATATACATGTCCTCATTTGCCCATTATTTCAATGTCTTGTAATAGCTGGTTTACAATTAAGAAACAAATTAACTTTCTATAGTAGTATGTATAAGAGGTTTGGTTTTGTGATTCTGATTTGAAAATAATAATAAATAATAAATCCCATCATAAACAGCTCAAAAAATCAAGTGTTCTACTTCCATTTTTTTCTCATAGCAGTGCATAAAGACGGTTCTGTTCTCAGCATCAAAGTGTAAACTTACCTGCCACCAAGTCTCCAAATCCGATTGTGGTTAAAGTGACAAAGGAGAAGTAGAGACCTTCAATGTAGGTCCAGCCCTCCTGGGACATGAACACAAAGGGTGGGAGCACCAAATGCACCAGCACACCCCAGAGGAGGAAGATCGCTGTGCAGGTAAACTGAGCCTTCCTCTGCAGCACAACAAGAATAAAGCAAAAAAGAAAAAGGAGTCTTAGATTAAAGGTTATGGGATACATCAAGGGTCCAATAGGAATCAAAAGATAAAGGACATACTAGTGAGAAGCCCTTCTTAGTGAGGTACTGGCCAAGGTGCTTTGCTCTGCCTCCGAAGAACTTTCCCAGCTCACTGATCCAGGTGAGGCACAGAGGCACACCGAACAGGCCGTAGAAGATACAGAAGACACGGCCAGAGGAGGTTTTAGGGGCAATGTTCCCATATCCTGAGAGAAAAGGAGATAGCATATGTAAGTAAAACAGTTAAAAAAAAAGCAATACAACAGCAGGGAGTATTTGGAAAAAATTAAAACAAAAACTATTTATTTTTTACATAGTCTGACTATATGATGTACACCATCCTTATAAAAAACATATCATTTCAATATTTTGAATCAAGCATGAGCAAAATCCTATACTGTCTATTTTAGAATTATCTATACAACTCTAGGAGTCATTTAGGCTTAAGTTTGTATTTATCGTGATTTGTTGTGTAGTTGCTGCCATCAAATTAAAAATATACTAGTTCCAATATAAATTATTCTGTTTTATATTTGACACACTTTGATACACCTCTTATACCTTGTCCTAACAGCTTTTGTCAGCTTTTGTTGTACTTACCAATAGTAGTGATAACAGTGGCGGCGAAAATAACTGCATTTGGCCAGTTCCAGATCTTGAAGGGTTTGTTGCCAGTAATAGTCACACCTTGGCCTGCAGCATCTGATACTGCCTGTGTAAATAAAGAGAAAAGGGAAGAATATGAAATAACATATAAATTACTGTAATCAAGAGTAAAC
>KN470713.1:0-15762 GCA_000787095.1 Periophthalmodon schlosseri | reverse complement strand
GCGGAAGTATGTCCCATTTCTCTCACCACATCCTTCCTGTGATAATCTGATGCTATCTCCAGAACGACACAGTGCACCCAGGAGATCAGATCTGACCTAAGGGGCTCAGAGTTTTAACTACTGCTTACTGCATGTGTGGAAGAGGAAACCGCACACAGCACCTAAACAACCATTTCATAATTGTGATGACGTGGGATTTCTAAAGGAGCAGGTACAACTTATCATTGAAACTAATCCAGTGCTTATGTCCATTCTACATCAGCTTCTGAGCAAATATTTCAGTAAATTGGGATGAAATGACCAAATAAGTGGTTTTAGTTGATTCATTTTGATGTGCAAATAACTGAAATCAGTGAAAATCTTTTACTCCTAAACTAGACAATTACAGTGCAGTACAATTTTTGTAATTGATATATGACCATTGCTTTTCAAGAGGCTTCCAATCCCCAGGTTCTGTAAACATCTTTCTTTGTCTGCTGCTGCTTAAAACTTACTTTTGCACAATTCCCTTTGAGTACTTTAGTAAGACAACTTCATTGTGAATGGAACATTGATTCAACAAAGAAATTACATTTGCCCCCTTCAAAGATAGTGGCAAACAATGTATTTAAGCACAATTTTAAGCCTCAAGAAAATATAATCTTTGTGAAAATATGCAGAGGTTTACAAGATGTGTGTAATCCCAAGAGTGGCAGAATCGGTTGTTTAATAATGACAGGTTTGGGACTGCACTGCTCTGTAATTAGCAGCAGAGAGGGGGGCAGTCTTTTGTCTCCTAAAAACAACACTGCTGCTCCACTGGACTTTAGGGAGACATCACCAGTGACAGATGAGAAAAACATTCCACAAAAAGGCACTGCAGTGGAAATGAGGAGTAAACAGACAGTGTATAAGGAACAGTTTGTGAGGAGCATTGGGTTATGGGCTAACCTTTCTGCTAAATATGAAAGTACTGGATTACAGCATTACAAAATCAGCTGGATATAAAACACCTAAAGACAGTGGGTTGTACAATATTTAACAGTTTTCTGTCAATTTCTACTGTAAAAATAAAGAAAATAACTTAATACAGGACTTATTTTAATACTTATTGCAGACCATTCCAAGATTTTTCCCATGTTGGGCTTTTCAAATAACCATGTGCTTTGTGAAATTAATGTAAATGTAGTTTGAGTAAAATTGGATTTTGATTAAACAAAAAAATAATAGCCTTTGCCGAATACTAATAAGAGGTACAACGTTTATGTATTGCTATAACATAATGCACATACAAAAAAAAAAAAAAAAAAGAAAAAAAGTCAGTCAGTTCACTATACTAAGCATAATAATCAAAACTCTACTTAGTGTGATTTTTCATGATCTTATAGGCAAAACATTCAGGGCACAATTTCAGCATTGTAGATCTGTAGGTCATGTAGTGTTTTGGATACATTTTGTTTTATAACCAAACAGATACTGACGCACTGGCACTTCTGTCTCAAGAATCCAGAGTTTAGCTAATCCATCCAATGATTTATAGTTCTAAGTAGCTGCAACTATGTAACTCAATCAGCATGACTTGCACATGTCAGTCTGTTATGTAAAAGACACAAAAATGCTTGAGTTTGAACACTAAACTGCTGATACACGAAACTGCTATGGGGGCAGAGAGCAGCCATGACGGAAATACAAGCTAGACCTTACTCTGCTGTTAAAGAGGGAAGGTGTCAATGACCTTAAGATTACCCAAGGACAAGTTTATACAATTATGATAAATAAAATAATCTTATTAATGTCTTCACAAAATGACAAACCAATCTTCACATTAGGCTAATAGTAATATGCACATTAAAAGGAACTGTATTAACTTATTACATTACTATACATTTACGGTAGAAATGTCCATTATTCTCCTGTTGGCTTATGAATAATTGGTGTCATATTTAAAAGATGAAAAAAGTGTAATAACAAGAATTTCTGTCTGCCTGAAATATATATGAAAATGATGTACAGTTTTCCTACCATGTAGCCTCACTGCAACAGAACAATGCATTAAAGACCCAGGATCTTACAAAAAAACATTGTAAAGACTCTATAAAATTATAGGGATGTGACAATAACCAAAATATCGGGATATCGTATCGTCAAAGGTCTCACAATATCGTGGGCTGTCACAATATATCGAATTACAAGTTCCATTGTTTAAATGCATTGTTTTATTGTAGCAACAGCTAATAAACATAGGAAACTGCATATACCATAATCCATTTCAGTGCAGACAACATGAAGAAATATGTTTTTATCTTAATTCTTGGGATTATGACAGTAATGATTTGCACCAAAGTCTTGTCAAGGTATTTTAAAAGCAAAAAGTATCCCATCTACAATTCTATTTGCCTCTACAAAATATTGCAATAAATACTGTACCATGAGATGCATATCTTGATAATATCGTACCGTGAGATTTGCATATCGTTACATCCCTATAAAATTGTGACATTCATATTCCCAATGTTGTTACATCCTAGTAGTTGGCACCAAGGACAAAGAGTGGCTTGTAAATATCCTACAAGGTTCCCTAAAGGTCAGAGGTCATCCTGGGGTCAAGTCATACCCATCACAGGTCACAGATAACCCTGAGAACAACTAGTGAAAGTCTGCCACATGAAGCGGAGATAAAAGAGACTTTGTGCATAAAAGCTGAGTAGCTCCAAAGGAAGTGGTTAAACTCGCTAGATTATCTGTGGGACTTCAACACCAAAGACCACCAGGGGAGTCCAGCCTGATGTGCTGAACTACAAAAAAATAGAAAAACATGATTAAATTCATAAAGCTGAACTATATTTTGAACATGTATTAGTAACATATTTTATTGGCAAAAGCAATTTTCAATGTTATATTATAATTACCAGTGTATTGAGAGCAGAGCTGTACAATGAATCAAATTTTAATCAAATCAGGAACCAATTGTTTCAAATCATCAATTAACAGCGTTCATTTATCAAGAGGTCCACAGCTAATCCTCTGTCAGTAAAAGTTTGGAAATTAGAGAAATAAATTTTACTTTTTTTTGTTTGTTTGCTTTAAATGGCACTGATTCAAAGTATGTCTTGTTTGTATGTTCATGGAATTAAGATATGATTTCATCAAAAAATAAAATACTCACAAAGCATGTTTAATCAAACTATTTTGATTTTGGGTTTTTTGCCATATTGGCCCAGCCCTAATTGGAAGTTCAACAAGTCCAGGTTTGAATTCCCTTAACAATAATTTTACTCCAGAATTCTTTCAGTGGTCATTTTAAGGGGTCATAAAAGATGCTGACACACATGTTTGTACTCATAACAGTGGCATTCTGTTGGCTCAGGTTCTCAATATTGAAAGTAAGACTATCACTTTTATGGTAGAGATAGTGCAGAGCAAACAGTTTGGTTCATTTTGATTACTACAACAAAATAAAACCACTATGACAAGCCCGACTCTTATCAGACCAGCCTCACACACCACTTGTGTTCCTATTGGTTTTTTTTTTTTCACTTCGAATGGTCAAACACAACATTGTTAGAACTGCACTCACTGTTAACTGCAGAGTAAACATGGCCCGTCTAGCCATTTTTGTGTCAGATTAGCTTTGTAACAGCTTCCTTCTGGAGCTGGAAAACTTTTGGCACAAGGCAATTTTAGAAAAGCAAAAAGGATCCCAATGTTTTGCATCTGTTAAGCAGAACATTTAGCAGTTACGATGTTAGCAAGTTTGGAGATGCATGAGTAAGTTTAATAGTGACAAAATCTTTGACAATATTAAATGATTTGAATATTTGTGTTTCTTGCACTGCTCCTTTTGACAGGATGTAGTTTTTCAAATTTTTTGTGGTTTATCTCTTGAAAATATCAGATTTTGTGCATTATATAAATCAGATCTTACATCCAGACACTCTTGAGCAGGAGCTTCTCCAAATACCATTACATTCTTGGTCAGAAAGGAAATGCTAAAATAATCTTTTCATTTCAGTGATGTCAGACATTGTAATGCCATGTAATCAAGATGCACATGCGGAGATTTGTGCCCAGAAAGTGGCCATTGTGAGCCCATCAAAGACAAGTCTGTTTGGATAATTCATTGCTTACACCTCTAAGCTCATGACATCAAGACCAACCACTACCTTCTAGCACTTTCAGCCATTTATTTACACTTGGTAGAATCAGAATAAAGACTGGATTTCATTGGACCAGTGCTCAGAGCACATGACATAGTTGAAATACTGAAATAAACAGTGAGTTGCTTCATTCATTCTGGCCTGACCACAGGCTATGGTAAACCTCAAGCATGTGATTCCACTGTATTGATGAATACATTGAAAGTGTCTGCAAAACTCAACCAATAAAACGTGATATTATAGTCATGTGCAGCCAGGATGCTAGGGGAAAGTGTTTTAGTCATGCAAAAAGTCAAATCAGATAGTCTTTCCAGTGAAGGAATTGGGTTAAGGAGGACTATGTAAGACAGTGGATTTATTACAACTCTTGATCTAAAAACATTAGAGTACAGCCCATGTAGTTAGGGCAGTGGGGAACCAGTTTTCGAAAAATATCTAGTTGTGATTTCCCTGACAAGTATTACTTTTAGATTTATGATTTTCAGATTCAGTTAATAATGCAAAACACTTGAAAGAAGAATGATATTACCTGCCAAAATAACAAAAAAAAAAAAAAAATTAAAATCACACACATTTCTGAACATGATGTTTTAGCTGCAGTCTTAGCAGGCTGTATTCATAATAAGTCACAAGACATACATTTTGTTACAATTGCAGCCTTTGTATAGATAGGACCCTGCTTCCAAAAAAGCAAGTTTTTTAAGAACTTTAACAAATCATACATAAATTGCGAATAAAAGCTCATGTGAAGTTTTTTTCTCAATGATTTTTTGCAATTTATTTATTTATTTTTAATCTAAAACAAAATAAAATTGGCTGTTTATAGTAATTTCATGAACTAAAATTACCATTTGTAATTAGTTTGGTGGATCTGGCCCTGTTGTATTCTCAATGTAGATTCAACTTAAATTGAGACGGGCACAGACTTTATTATGTCCTTTATTTAGACAGGGAGGGCCCTTGAGAACAAGCTCTCATTTGCAAGAACTCCCAGTTTCAAAAAAATGCAGGCAAAATTTTGGTTCGGGTCCAGGTTGGACTCTAGGCTCGTGCACGGACTCAGGGCACTCTGGCACGAGGTGCGTAAAGGCAAACGTAAAATGTTGGAGCTGTGCTTAGTCCCAGTGCTTTGTTAAACTAAAGCCTCGCTCATGTGCTCTGTTTGAGGGAAGAGTTTTCTCTCAGGTCACATCATTATTTCATCCTCTCTGTGTTGGGTCATAGACATAGGCTGTATATAGAAGTCTATGGTCACACCTTCTGCGTGTTTCGGCCATCTGCTTAAATGCACAAATCTCAATGTAATTATTTTACATGATGTAGCCTATTTTCTGATGATTTCCTGATCAAACACTTCCTCAAGCTCTTTTCACTTCTGCTCCTCTCTATGGGTGTTGCCTTTTCCCCGTGTCTCCAGACTTTGCGGAGAGCGCAAGCCAGGGTCCCAGCTGGTGCAGAGATAAGCAAAGTACTGTGCTAAGTAGGAGTTTTATAAATCCCATGTGTGTGTGGCGGAGAGGGTGCCCTACGCAATGCATATTGTGTAAGCAAGCTTTATAAATGAAGCCCCTAAAAGCACAGGTGAGCCTGAACAAAGGCCAGGTGAGGGGAGGGGGGTTTCATCTACTGGTGACATAAAAAAAACAAAAAAAAACAATTAAACTTAGAGATGGTAGCTTGAAGTAAGTGCCATTTAACAAAAAATAAAATAGTCAAATTTCTTCTAAAGTTAGAACTCTGCTCCAAACCACATGCTTTTACTGACAGAGGATTGGCTGTGGACTTCTCGGTTAAAAAGCCCCAAGCGAAGATGATTAGAAATGACTCTCAATCTCGATTAAAAATTGATAAAATTCCCAGCCCCAAAATACTGTTCACAATTCATTTAGATGGTTTAGTAATAGACAGAATATTAATATTCTCATGTTCTGTGACAGTCAGGCATACAGCAGCACAAACAGTTTACATTTGCTTGCAGATAAGTGAACACTTCAACAGCCTCACAAGAGCCGACACTGATGGCCCATAAAATCCTATCTGCAAACTGTGACCACTTCAAGGACTGTACGGTTAAATGCAAACTCTCTGTTATTGAGACACAGAAGACTAACTTTAACAAGACTGTCGCCTTCACTTGTAAAGGCTGCTTATATGTTTTTAACTGCTAAGAAACCAAGCTGAGTTTCCATTGTGGAAATCTACTGACTTTGAAGCTGATAAAAGTTGATACATTTGAGTGTCTCGCATGAGTAGGTGCCTTTGGTAAGCGGGTGGTTCAAATGAAAACAGCGGAAAATTAAATACACTGAGTAAAAATGTAAACTGAACTTTCTGAATAGCAAAACATTTGGTTTAAAATTATGGTTCACAAAATGTGGGAAGACTTTAGTAAACCACTTTAGTAAACAGGCTTTTCATGCTGGTAACCAATTGCCAACAGTTATGATTTTGTTTAATTAGGTGATGGTTTAACTTTCCATTTATATTGCAGGGCTGTTCCAGAAAGGCTCGTAACACTATAAACCTGGTCAAACTTATAAAAAAAATGCTCATTTTGGTCAGTCATTGTGGGAACTTATGCAAGAGCTGAGCCTGATCTGGAAAAGCCTGGAGTGAGCTCTAAGGAATGGGCTAAGCCTGAATTCATAAGTTTATGGTGAGCTGGACATCGAACAATAAGACTGGCTTTACTGGGCAACATATCAGGATTAACCCCCTGTTTGGGGATTGAGATTAAATTTAAGATGATTTTTGTCTTGGTTTAGATTTGGTTTAGCTCAGCATTACACAGTTTTAGACATTCAATCCTCAATTATTTCTGCTTTAGCACAGTTTACTAGTTTAGCTTCATCCATCTTTTGTTATTTAATCTTATTCATATTAACATAGCTGTCCAGTTACTCAGATAAAAACAAATAAGTCCTTTGATATATGAGAGTGCCAAGAAATCGGCTAATTTCCACTTTCCGATGACCCATCCATGAATAACCAGACTAAAATCACTGTTTTTCTGTCAAATCCAACATTCTTTCCAGTATCGAGAGGCCAATTTTGGGCCAGTGCAGTATTCCGGCTGTTACTGAGGTGCCATGAATGGGGGAGGTTCATGGACATATTCCCTTTCAGAGACCCCCAAAGACAAAAAAGAGGCAGCAGGCAGCAGAAGTGGGGGAAGGGCCATAATAAATCTTCAATACAACTGTTCATGGGCCCAAAAAGGGGAACAAGTCATAACAGTTTTGAATCTATATCTAAAAATATAGCACAAATAAGTATAATAAGCAATTTAAATGAAAGATTTTCTTGTGACATTGCCCTAAACAAACGTCTGTGCATAGAGAAAATTTGGACATCTGCCAAGGCACTTTCACAACTTGCAATAGTTAAATTATAATACAGACTTTTATTGGGAGTTAAATGCTTTTGCCACATAATTAATACCGACATTAAATTAAGTCATTACAACAGCTGGCAAACTTAATATAACCTAAATAAACATAAAATTGTATAGGCCATGTTGTTTGTTTACATGTTGAGGTCATATTGCGGGCTAGGATCAACAACTGGAAAGCACCAAGGTCACAGAGGAGCTCCTTGTGAAAAAACAGCGCAGGGGCCAAACACCTGTGAACTGCACTGTTTACCCACTTTGTGTTCATTCAAGGCTGACGGGAAACGATCAAAATCACCATCTTTACGACTGGTTAAAAGATTACAAATTTTACAAGAAATTAACCGAGGAACACTGTGTCTTTTTCCTTTATTGAGGTTATAACTTCACTCAGTCCACCCAAAAATCAAAACTTTCGGGCTACAACGTTGGAAAAGGTAAGTCTGCAAGTTATGATGGCAATAAAAGTAATTAATTTAACTATTCATTCAAAGCAATATTAGCAAATTGTTTGGCTAATCATTGTTGGTAGTTGAATGCTAAATCCCAGCTTGGTAAAGTGGCGCACAGTTGGCCAATTTACATCAGAGGCATGCCCAAGCAGGTGCAACAACTTTGTGCAAAACAGAAGATCCTGCTTATTTTCATCTACAGACGCAAGCAGTGAATACCATGTAGTAATGATTAAAATAGTTATTGAAGTATGTAACTCCTGCTTGTGCATGCTTGATATGACAATTATGTCTTCAGCTGTGCACTTTGGCCAGCAATGTTTTTTACCTTACAATTACTCTCTCAGATGCGCCATTACATGTTTTGTGAATTATTGTGCACAAAGTCAACTCAAATGATGTATACATTATTATTTAATGTCCTTAAATCAAATGTATGTGAACAATGTGCTTTAAATGAAGTTGAAGCTCCATACCTCTAAAATTCTGTTCAAATCATCTCTCGTCAGACAGGGGTAGTCCTTGAGAATTTTATCCTTTTCGGCATTGTACTGACTTACAGCCAGGTCCCAATTAGGTTCTTCCAGAACTTGAAAAATCGCTGCCCCAATGGACAGGTAAAAAATAATAGCAGAAGTCAACAGGGGGCCTTTATCTACCATACTTCTGTAAAAGTGACAACAATGTCGGCAGCGCGGGACGGGGGAAGAGAAGACACAGGAAAGGGGGGTAGATAGCGACAATGGCCCAAGAGATAGTTTTTACGCTGGAGGCATTTTCACGCTGCTTCACCAAAGTCACCAAAAGTTTCTTCTTCCGCGCCGTAACTCTGGACAGTGGGTGAAAAGTATTGCCGCGGACACCATTGGGCACGATACATAACCAGCTAAACTTCAGCATTAACCGTGAGTCGAGGATCCGTTGTAGTCTGTCTGTCTGTCTATCACCGCCTCCACGTGCACAGCGGGAGGAGGACGCACTGGCAGCTGCTAAAGTAGTGCGCTCGGGGAGCGCGCACAAGATCCGCCCAGAAAAGAGAGAAAAAAACTTCCTAGAGGCAGTAGAATGGATGGGGCTACACCACCCTGGTCTCCTGTGTGTCCACCTTATCTACAGGTGTACGGCTACTGAAGCTGCGGTCTCCAGGTATGCAAAGGAACTGTAAATGAACTGTAATGCAAAGGAACAAAATTGTATGGTCCAGGACTTTGTATTGTTGTTTTGATAAATGTTTAAGCCAAATGTGAGTCACGTGGTTTAGTGGCTAACGCAATAAATATAATTGTAGCCTTTTAACCCCACAGCCAATAAAACCACAGCATTTCATGATTAGAATTATAGGCCATAAGGCCTACTTTTAAATGGGTTATAATTCAGAATGGAATTTGTAAATTTTAAAACTTGAATGCAAAGTTAAATACTATAACGTGTTAATTGTATTCTATGCTGTGACTCTGTGCTATGACCTGAAATGTGCTTGATAAATATATTAAGTTTTACTCCCTGTTTTGCTTAATTGTTTGGTCAGAGGATTCACTAAGTTTTCTTTGTTAAATCTCAGAGGACCAAAGATCAAAACTAAAAACTAGTGAGTTTCCTTTATCCTTAGAGATACACCTTATTTTATGTATTTATTTGATAGGGACAATGCACATTAATGAACATCTGTATTAAACAAATGTAAATATGCCAGATAGCTACCAAGCTAATTTACATCTGTAGTCTCTAGACAGGCAACAATACAACATACAAATAGAAAGTTAGTACAACACAAGAACACCACATATGAAGGGGAGGTCTGAGTATAAAAAAAAAAGAAAAAGGTGTTAAGCGATAAGAGACGCATCAAACCGTCTCTGCTGCCCTCACTGTACTGTGGTCTGTGGATATGTGGGAATGTTTGGAATGCAAGACTGCAAAGCATTGCATCATGCACTATTGGCCTCAGGCGTTTTTTTCACCATTAGTGTGTCTTTATACATGCTTGGCCAAAAAATGACAAAGAAAGTATTTGATTTTAAAGTAGACGTTGAAATGATACACTTTTGGCAGAGCCTTCCTTCCCTAAGTTCACAATATGCTGTGATAACCTAGTTCTTTCTATTGATGAATGACTTTTGGCTGAACTACTTTTTTAAATCAGTGTCAGTGTTTCTGGATCATATAGGAGACAGTGCATAAATCCAGATACTAGTGACAACACCACAGTTTGGCAGAAGATGCAGGCATGCATGTGTCAGCTTGTCTTTTGAACAACCTAAAAAGGAAAGCAGTTTAGAGATTTCATTTTGTGTCAAGTTGCCCTGAGGTGAGCCAAATAGGACCCTTGCAAAAGTAGACTCTGTATGATTGTATTAATCCCAATACAAAGTCCACAACTTTTATACCTAAAAGGGATTTTTCATGTTCATAATGCCCTTAATATCAGAACACAATTTATGTATGCATAACTTACTTACATTGTTTAAAACTATCATGCAGTATGCATCTCTGTATTAATACGTGTATTCCCAAGAAGTTCTACACATTATATTGTGCTACTGATATTTTGAGTACAACCCTAATTTTACTGTACTATTAGTTTGATTAGACAAAGAAGTGTCTTGGGACATTATAGATTTTTTTTATCATAGGACTGGATAAAATATTAAACAAATGTGTTTATTCACCATCAAAGGAAAGGAGCGAAAGTTATTTATGACAGGATGAGACAGAGAAATGTCTGGGTGCTGCAGCACTTTGTCAGTTGCTAACTCAGCTGTATCCTGGTGCAGGGACAGACGGCTCTTTGGTCGGTGTCGTCTGCTGCACACATTAAGACTGGAGGTTACGTAACCTCCATACCAGCACTGCACTGGTTCCTCCCCACATCCTAAACATGACCCCATTACAATGCAAGACAGTGCACAAACTATGTTTGTGTATTTCCAGTTAAAAGTTGCACATAACAAGTCAATGTCCATTACGTAATTTTCTTGTTCATTGTTTCATGAAGTGATTTCAAAATGGTTTAAATTATTTGTGATTGCCGGATTCTTGCTGCACAGCCAAAATATTTTGGAATTGGTTTGTGTAGAGTTGGCGTGTTGTCTGGGTACACACAGGTAACCAACTGACATCCTCCATGTATTCCATACAGAGAATACACAATAAAGAAGGTTAGTTTTCAAAACACAAAAAAATTGTCTTGTCTTTGGTCTTAATGAGTAAAGCTGGAATGTAATTGAAATATACCAAAACCTCAACATTGCATGAATGAACAATGATTATATGAAATAAGAATTATGTTAAAATCATTATGCCTTTTCACTCAGAGGTCTCTGTTTATATGAGGAGAGTGAATCCACATCAGGAATCCCTTGGGGTTCATCTATTTACAGTGCTTTACTCTAATACATATTTGTAAAAAAAATTAACCAACACTGACATGAAACATGCTGAAAAATATGTGTTGTCAGTGTAAGACTGCACAATATTAGATAAAAACATAAAGCAACTTTACTTTTTTTAGATTTGTGTTAATTATTCAGTAATCAAATGATAATACACAATATCGTAAATGTATGAATGACAAAAAATCTGTGTGTTTCTAGAAGAACAGTAAATTATTAAACCATCAGCAGTTATAAAACCATCATAGACAAAGTAAAGTATACTTTTTTACCTTTTGATTAATTAATTGTCAAGTTAACACATTTTGACACACTCTAGAGTATAAATGAAAATATAGCTGCAACACCTAAACCGCACCTTTCCCTAACTGTAGTCTGAACCTAGATCTAACCCCCGAGCCAATCCTACCATAACCTCTAAACATGACCCTGACCTTGACCTTGACCCTACACTTGACCCTACCCTTAACCCTACCCTAGCCCCTAAAATAACCCTAACCCTAACTTCTGACCTAAGCCTAACTCTAACCCCTAACCCTAACTCTAACCCTAACCCCTAACCCCTAACCCTAACCTGCCAGTTTTCTCCCATGTTTTATGTGATGATTTTTTTTTTTTAATCCAAGATGGTGGACTTCTTGTCTGTAAGGGATCGTGGTCACAGTAGAATTTTTTGTTCCTATCGCCATGATGCATCTGGCTACCAAATTTGGTTTGGCTACGTCAAAGTTTTTGTCAATGTCCCATTGGCGAGGACAGATTTTTGGCTTGTTGCCGTAGCAACACAACGTGAGATGGGGTGTGGGCATCATTGAATTTTTTGATCGAGAGCATGTCACGAATATATGTATATGTATGTCTACGACAAAGTAAATTTTTAGTATTGCATACAAATTGCGTAGTGGGCGCTATTGTACCCATTTTTAAATTTTCTTATATAATATATTTTCTTACTTACCTTATCTGTTCAGGATCAGGGTGTCCACCCATGATTAAAGTTTGAGTGAAATCAGCATAATTTTGTGTGATTTGGCGATTTTATCATTAGGAAAGTTTCAGAAAATTTAGAAAAACTAAATCTTTTTTTCTCCTATTAAATTTAGTTTCAATCTATAGAGGGCGCTAATGCGCCACATTCCATTTTTTTCCACATTAAATTGCTTTAGGGCAGGGAATTTAACAACTGATTCAAATTTCACTGAAATTGGAGTTTGTTTGTGCAAATGGGACAAATGTGTAAAAATTCAAAGTTTCCAAAATTCTGGGCAATTTTTGCGGCTTCGCCACACAGAGACTACAAAACTGGTGTCAAAAATTTGGATAACTTTTGAAGCCCATTCCTATACCCTAATGTCATTTTTTTGTGTTGTGCTGAAGGGCCATTTTATATATTTTTGTAAACTGGAAATAGCCAGAATGGGGAGAAGTGCAAGTTTTAATAGTTGGCAAAGTTTCGTGAGTTTTCGCCATTGTTCACTGGGTGAAAAATAGGAGGCCAGCTTCTGGCACTTGGGCCTTTTGAATAGTTTTGTGATGGCCCACAGATGGTCATGTGAACCGGCTGTACATCACCAAAGCATTTAAGGAGTACGAGGATGTCTGTTTTCACATGTCACTGCAGACAGAGATTTGACGTCATCATTGTGCATAAACTAAAGTTGATAAATGTGCTCTTCTAACAGTTTACAAAACACAAGGTCACCGCAGCAGATTGTTAGTGATACTCAGTGGTGGAATGTGATGAAGTACAAGTAGCAAAGTACTGTACTTAAGTAAAAAATTTTAGGTATCTGTGCTTTACTTAAGTAAATTTTAAGTAAAGTGGTTACTTTTTACTTTTATTTCACTACATTTGAGAGCAGGTATCTACTTTCTACTCCGCTACATTTTTTAACTGGACTGAAAAGTGAAAGTGTTTTTAATTTTTTACTTAAGTAACAAAATCAAGTACTTCTTCCACCATAGGTTATATTACTGATTATAATATGGTCTTTATAATATGGTCTTTACCAGAAGACCCACTAGGATCCGAGGGGACTTCCAGAGGTTTAGTTTCACTTGATAAAACAAACCGGAAAGACAGCATCAGATAAGCCACGATACAGTAGATGCATCAACACATGTATTGTATCTATGAAAGGGAGTACAGTGATTAGTATTACCAATGAAAGGGTAGCGGTTGAAACCTTGCATGAGAAGATAGTTGTTGTGCCTCTGTGCAAGACACTAAATTCAAACTGCCTACTCAATTTTCAAAGTGGTACTCAATGAACAATACATTTTTACACTTCCTGTTACATTAATAACCATTTCACCAACTAAACTAGGTGCTTATTTAGACAAATATACTCACTGTTATTGTGGGTTCCATGTGCAATTAAATTATTGTTTGCTATCCATGGATTTCAGAATGATGAAAAGTTAGGACCGTTGCCATAGCAATTAACTGTTTAAAACAAATGGCTCCATATAACAGGAAGCTGAAACCCATGAATACTATATTAAAAAGCAATAGTGATTTGAAATAATAATAATAAATAATAATTTGGAAGTAAACTGATGTTCTTCTGGTGTTAGCCCTGCCACTAGGTCTGGGCAATATGGTCAAATCATCTAATTTCTTGTGACAATGTGCTATTTTGATAAAATTATCACATTGTGATTCACAAATTTTCCCTTGAATGTAGTTCTATGCTCAAACAAAACCAGTTTTTCCCCACCCATGCCTCCTATTGGTCAGCCTCAGCTATGCCCTTTGTCCCATGCAAGATCCCGACAGGTGGGTTTAACCAATTGTTTTAAAGTATGAACCTTCAGAAGAAGCAGATGACATTAGTTACCTTTTCAAGGCAATAAAAAGATAGTAACTTTCACATGAATTGTGATGAAATCGAAATCGTGATCTGGCTCCAGCAAAATTGTGATAATAATTTTTTGGCATATCGCCTGACCCTAACGGTCTTTGTCTAGCCAGTGCTCAAAGGCCTTCAAGCTTAACAACACAAAATGAATGAATAAACCAGGTGAAATCCTTACTGCAAATGACTTGAAGAGATTTGCAGATCTGCTGTTCTAAAACTTATTTTTCACAGTAATCTGGATTCTCACCAAAATGACTCATTTGCTCCTTCACTTCTTACTTTTTTCCCAATAATACAGAAAAGCAATCCATGACTAACTAGTCATAAAACACATTGTACCAATTTAGTTTTTTCTAGACAAAGAAAGTTTAAAAAATGAAAACACGTTTAAGTTCTTCCCCTATAGTCAATCGATACAGCCCAACAGTACGCTTCTACGATGTTGTTAATGTGATACTTGTCAATATAATGTAATGTACCTAAACACATGCACTGATTGAAGTCTGTGTTTTCCAGGGCAGTGGAGGGTCAAGTTTGCCCATTGCCCAACAGGTTACTCACGTTCAGAGCATCGACTGTTCTTGATCACCACGTCTGAATTGAAGCCTTCTGACCTTTGACCCCAGGTTTGTCCATTTTAACCAATCCACTCTCACTATGGTCACACACATCTTTGTCTAAAGTGCGTATTTCCTGTTTGTGAGGCAATATTTCGGGACATCCTCCTGTAAGGCATATTTTTAGCCTGTGAAGGTGCATTCAGTGATGGGAGTTGTGAAATGACTGGAAAAAAGCTTCCCTGTACCATTGTTTTGACCTTGTGTTGTGATTTTTCCACGCTTCTCGGTGGGAAGGAAATACGCACAGTCACTAAGCTAATCTGCTCCTGTATTTACTGCTCTCAGCATGCGATATGTGTCGTGTACATCAGAGTGTTTATATTAGATAATGAATGAAAAGAAATATTGGGATTATGGTTTCTAGGATTATAATTTCAAAGGTGGTTTACGCACATTTACCTTTATATGATAATAAATGCCTTTTGAATGGCCCAACATGCAATTAATTTTTACCACAATGTAAGCAGAATTTACAATACCAACATTTTTAAAGAACACATATAATGTCTTTGTCTGCTATAATTAAAATCTGTGACACCCCCAATACTGATCTAAAACAGTAGCTCTCAAACTTTTCACACCAAGTACCACCAAAGAAAAGAGTCTATAACAGGGCTATTTCAGGTCTAAACTAGAGCTAAATCAAGTCTAAAAGTGGATATCATTTCCACTGTAGTTTTAAACAAGAAATTATCCAAAGGAAGACAAAAAAGTGGATAAAATGAACTCTAAATAAGGCAAACTCACAAACTGAGAGCTGACATGTACCACAGTCTGAGAAACACTAAAACAACTTAATAAAAAGACAAGATAAATCTGTCTAAATAAAAACTTTGAGTGTGTAAATGACATTGTTCTCTTTAAAATATGTCATTTTAATTTATTTATTTTTTTTTTGCACCAAGATAAC
>JACM01017121.1:0-34332 GCA_000787095.1 Periophthalmodon schlosseri | reverse complement strand
GTTATTTAGTTTGTTTATAACTGCTAACATTAAGAACAATGCACGTAATCTTGCAATGGTGTTACCCAGACCTGGATTTGAATTTCTTTCTTATTCAATCTATTGCATTATCTACCAAAATCCCATACAGCATTTCACATAGACAAAGGAGACAACACTTTAATCCTCTGTAGCTGGAATCATGAAATTTGCTTGGCTCTGGATTCACATCTTTCAAAATCTCACGATTGCCTTCATCGACACATTTCTTCACCTTGAGATTTTTTTCTTTTTTTAAACTTTTTGTTGCAGTAAAGGACTCTACAGATCATTACGTACAAGGACAGAGGGTTGGTCTGTCCCCACCTTCCAATCAGATCTGTACTCAGGCAACCAGTCGATGTGTGTGCGTGCGTGCGTGTCTATAGCTGTGGGGAAAATGCTATATCCTCCGAAGAGGTTAGGGAGGAGATAACAGAGGAGAGTGTTCAAGAGGGTATTTCAATGAATTTGGGCTGGCTCTTAAAATCTGAAGTGTACCAGCTTTTACAATGACACTACAGCTGAGTCTACACTGAAGGGCTTTGTGTTCTTGTCCATGTTGTTGTTTTTGGGAAAGGTCAATGACGCATATAACTGGACCTTGAATGGGATGGTTTTAAACATGAATACATTCTCATTGATTTGTTTACTTATGTCTCTGTTGTAGATCTGGGTTATCCCTGGCTTAGTCTTGTTGCTGCCCAATGAACATCAATTGAAAATCCCATTATTTAGAGTTCAAGAAGTAATATTTTATAATGAACTGCGTATACCCCATAGCATAAATACATTTCCCTGTATGTACGCTCCACTCCTGATTGGATGAGCCTGTTGCTGTCTGCAGATTGAGGCAGACAGTCAGTTGAACTAAACCTCGTGGTGCATTAAATGAGGGCATCAGGCTCTGTTAGGCAGCAGTGTTCACAGGTACGACTGCTACACATATCTGCTAATAGAATTACACTCCCTCTGCTCCCATACTCATTTGTGATGGCTTGATCATTTTCACATCTTAGACAGAATATCAAACAGCAATTACACAGGTGTTTGGGTAATGCATGATATTTGGTAATATGAGCAGGCGTTGTTCAGCCTATGGCCTTTCCAAATTATATAAACCTATCCTATGTTTCTTACAAATGAAAAAAAAGGGATTAGCAAAACTTGAGCCATGTGAGTCACTATGTGACCCTTTGGGGTGATCGCTGATTGGCTGTCCGAGGTTTCACTCTGCTTCACTTTTCTGTCTGAAAAAGCTGTTAATAATTCTTGCATGTGAATACTAGCGATGTGCCAAGAGGTTGGTGAGAGTTAGCTATTACCGTATTTTCCGGACTATAAGTCGCACTTTTTTTCATAGTTTGGCCGGGGGTGCAACTTATACTCAGATGCGATTTATATGTGTAATATATGTTTTTTTCTTCTTTATTATGCATTTTTGGCTGGTGCGACTTGTACTCCGGAAAATGCGGTAGTTAAATAGATTTAAATACACACTTACTTTTTCATGGGTTGAAACTCATGTACCTTAGCTTTCAGTGTCCAAGGACAGAATAATTGTATGCACTATTCAGAGCAGGGAACTGTTGGTCTTTGACCACTGGCTAACCACTGAGCCACTGCTGTGCCATGTGATATAGTGCTGGCTTTGCTGGCTTGCTAAGATCATTTCAGATTGTTGATAATTGTCAAAATGTCAGTTGTCTGAGGTTACAAACTTGGTGAGTTACACAGGAATATGGTGCTGTTGTTGTTGTTGTTGTTGTTAGAAACACAAAAAGTATATTTAGTTTGTAGCTGCACCTGGGAAACCTGGCAGACTTTTGCGTTGCACTCCAGTGGTTTGATATTTTAGCTTAAGGCATTCATTGCTCAATATAGTTTACGTAACTGTTCATCTACGCTATCTCCATTTGTGCTTTTATATATCGTATACTCTGCACAAGAGCATATAAAACTCATCTTTAACATTCTTGTTGCACTGTAAAACTGGGATGCTCTCTTCAAAGTGTGAAAGAAATTGCTAAAAAACATGTCTTAAAAAAAGGTCTCAAACATTTTGGATACTACTGTAAACACAAACAGCCCCAAACCAAAAAGCACATCCATATTTAACTGTACCTGGCTCATTGTAACGGTAAACTGAGTCTACTCTTGGGTGAGGGCAGCGCTGTGTGAGCCACTGAAGAACAATAATAATCATTTATGCTGCATATTTCTGCCGCTCATCAACAAGGCTTTTCTTAACGGTGCACATTAAAAATGGATTGGATTCCTTTCAAGTTGACTTCTTTGTGCCGCCCCTCCCCCACACACACACACACACACACACACACACACACTCTCACACAATCTCGTGATGAACTTCCTGCCTGAATGAACGCAATAGGTTTGAAAGGGAAGTGGGACTCATATCAAAGTGAGAAAGAAAGTAGGCTTTGATTTCCACGTAGCTGTCTTTCCAATGCAAGTCACGTCAATGGAGCTGTTTCACAAAGCAGTTTGCCTCATGCATTTTCATCAACTGTCAGCCATTGTCTCAAAACTTCAAACTCATCTTGTCATATTAGTGTAGTGTTGGTCATCATGTAAGGTGGGTACTGCTAAAGTAAAGAGCTGTAAAAAAAATGTTACTACTATTACTTTTACTTCTAGATATTTTTTCTTATTAAATTGACCTGACCAGTGGGCTTTTGCATCCACTTGCTTTAAATAAATAAATCATTCACAGTTATCTTTAGTGACGCTTTTAAGTAACAGAAACTTGCTCTAGACCAGTTTTTGTCTGCTCGTACATGTCGTCTGCTCGTTTGATCAGTCTGTGATTTTGTCCTTTGCATGGTGTAGAAATGCTTTCATGGTGTAGTCCTATTTTAAATCCAGTTTAGCCCTATATTAGATGTTAATAGAGAACTGGTTTAGCTTTGGCTTAGATCTGGTGCAAGTCAAAAAGCCAGATATTTTCATTGGTCTTAGTTGGTGTGAAAATTTGAAAACCAGTGCTCTAAGTATACACACCTTTCTTTTTTTGTTTTTCTTTTTTATAAATATTATTTCTATGTAATATTCAGTGGGCACTGACACTGAATTCTGACTCTGCCCACCCCTGCACAGTTGTGTCCATGTGTTTGAGTAGTCTTCTCTTCCTCTGGTCTGCAGGTCAGTTCCTGTGGGTGAACAGCACAGCTCTGGGGGGCCTGTGGGTGATCAGTCCGTGGTTGTGGGGTGGTCAGCCTGGCCCCTGCAGTCTGGACATGGCCGTGTTCCTCCACCCCCGACAGAGCGGACACTACACCATCCGCCTCATCGAGAGGGATAAGCCTCCTCTGGTGCTCTTCTCCTCCGACACACTGCCTCACATCACAGGGTAAGTACATCCCAGCTGCAACTTACAAGTGGAAATGATAGATCCAGCTTTACTGTCTAATATTGTCTAATATTATAAAGTCTTGCTCAATATTTATTTACCTTTGTGTGTGTCCTAACTTGGGAATAGAGACATCACCAAATTCTCAATTCCTGTTAAATGCTTTTTCCAGAAATGTTGTCACAACAAATTAAAATGAGACTCGTCCATTCAGTCTGTGTGTTTTATGCATGCTGTCATTTGGATTCTGTTTTATTAATAGCATAGGGTCCATTATTAAGCACATGCGACTTAACTTCGCCCATGCTTTCACATAAAATTAGCATAAATGTACAGATTCCTTTCATTCGAGGTGGAGAAGGCGTCGGCTTTGCAGGCTCATATATAGGATCCCTATTGAAATAGCTCTATGGGGATTTCTATGACAGAAAGTACAGGCTATAGCTGACATATTGTTTCAACATGTGTAATTTGCTTTTGTCTGAGCCTAGCTTCAGTCAGCAATTACTACATTCACAGTAACTTCTCATGTGGCTAATCCTTAATTAACTCAGGTCTGATCTGCTCTTAGCACTCTTCAGTCACAAAAAGCAACTATACTGAAGGAGAATAAATGAATATATAAGTAATGAGCTTCTCTGTTTTGACCCTTGAAGCTAAATTGACTTTTACTTGGATTAAAATGTTCAGTCAGTAATAATCATGTATAGATGAATATAATTAGATTAAAAAAAAAAAAAAGATCATAGGTCGCACTTGAGGCATTGAAATTGTTCAATTTTAATTGCAATCCTTCCAGAGAGCTGTGTGGAATTACAAATTATGAAATGCAGATTTCCTGACAAATGTACCTCATCAAGTAAAATGAAAGTATTGTTTTGTTCTCAGGTCAAAAAGATGCGTTTCAACATTTGTGGATTTTCTGTTTGTTTATTTCTTGTAAATATAGGAAATCTCCCATAGAGTTACACAGGCCCCTGCCCTATGAAATGATACCATCCAATTCTACAATGTACCTTATAAACTAGAAAGTATTGCTCTTCTTCTTTTATGTATTTTTACTACTATTTTTAATGTATACATTCTATGTGGGCATTTTATTAAGGATCAATAGTCCGTGCCATGTTTTTATTTGTCTACACGCTCTCTCCAGGGCCCTGGCTTCATCAGAGCGCCACCCTTTTTGCATGTGTGTGTCCCTGCTTGTGTTAGCTTGTAGGAGTCAATGCGTCCTATCATTTGAATATACACGCCTCTTAAGGGAGCATAGCATAGAGGCATTCATTACATGTGTGACGGATCAGGCAGCGCTAGCGTTTGTGCTTCTCATTTGTAGTCAGAAGCTGCAGTCTCCCACGCCATCTCCACCGCTTCCCAATCTGCGCCAAGCCAAACTCCCATGCTCCCTTCTGCTCCAAGGGGAGGCCTCTACCCGTGTTAAAAAGTGAAGACTATAAAAAATAAATGTAATAGCAGGTACAAGCAGACATTGTGAGTGTAGCTTGGATTACTAATTGCTAGCCAGCACCCTAGTCGTTGCATTTTAATGTGGTGTTTTGACGTGCGGGTTTGAATCAATAGTCGGGGCAATAAGAGTGGAGCTACAAAACCTCTCACTACACACTGGTCATCTAACAAGTGTGGCTATAAAAACATGCTCAGATGAATCCATAATACTATGCAATTAAAGCTGCAGCTCAAGTTTACCTAATCTAGACTCATGCTTAATAAGGTAGAAAGGAGGTCACTTACTATACTTCTAAACATTCTAGTCCTCCTCAGTACTTTTTGGAGTACTTTGTCATAGGGGTGAGCAATAAAAAATATATTGTTGTGGTATAATTGTAATTGTATTGTTAATTGAGTAGCATGGGGCTTATGTGCGGAGTTTGCAGGGAGTATAATGTACCTTAACTTAACTCTCAAAGCAGACTTGAGTACTCTTGTAGTTAGAAGTTCCAATAGTGGTACTTGATGTCTTAATACGTTAGAAATATTGGAGTAACACCGTTTAAGACTTATGTTTCGTCCCACTTTGACCTATGTGCAATGCGATTTTCAATTAGGACGTTTTCTGGCCAAACCACTTCAAATGGGAGGAGAACCCTTTCATGAGCGTTGCGTCATGTGAGGGGATTGTCCCGTACACAGAGGTCCACGTTTCTGTCCCAGCTTTATCCTCCACTGCTTTCAACAGAATTACTATGTCGTAATGAAGAAGCAAGAGTGTTACAACAAGGCCGTCACATTCAAGTTTAAACTGCCTGCCCCTGTGCGCACTGTAAGATGTCATTACTGCGGTCCGGCTGTGAAATTACTTTAAATTTACTCAGAACGGGGTCTGGCCTAAATATGCTGGTGCTGTTACTAAATAGTATTGCATGATGGCCAGCCCACACAAATTGGGCTTCAATCATTTTCAGGACTGCACGTCTTGAGTAAGCCACATGCAATAGTGTCGTTCCATAGTGTGAACATTTGATTACCGCTACTAAAATTAAACTACAATTTTGAGAAAGACAAGACAAATCAGAAATAAAACTTGCTAACACTACCAGACTTAAACCATAGGGCTTATCTGCCATTGCTTGTATAGCAAACTATAACCCCCAAAGTCTGTAAAATCTCAAAATTGTAGTTTTATTACAAGGAGAAGCAGTTATTTTTGTTTGGCCTTTCGTAGCCATTACACTCTTATTGTGCTTCAAGTGAGTCCTTTATGTGTGTGGCCTTGTTTCTGATAGCTTTCTCATTTTAAAATTGTAACGAAAGCAGCACACTCTAAATGACATTGATATACATAGAAATCTCATGGGTCTAGGTGACATCTTATAACCCTCTTATCTACTGCACTTATAAATGTTGGTGTTTATTCCATTTCACTCAGAACTTATATGTTTAGAAAAGGCAGTGCATATGTGCTCGTAGCGTTATGTTGACCCTGGTAGACTTATTCAATTATTGAAACATCCGCAAGCCGCCTCAGGTCAGTTAATGTGAGCGTTTGATATTTTCAAGTAAACAAATGCATTGAATTATTACATTTCTTTAAAGCTAGACCACATTATGCAAGTTCATCTAATGATCATTGAAAAAGTATCATTAGATGAACTTGCATAAAGGGTGGCAAATAGTGTTAACCATCCCTCCTTGTCAACACCTGATCTTGTTAGACTGTGGAAGCTAAGCAGTGCCTGGTGAGCAGGCCTGTCATGATCATTACTATATCGACTTTGTGGGAGCCATATTTATCGTGTGTACCTTTTCTTTGCATAAGAGAGAAACTTTTGTGTTGTTTTTTTATGACAATGCGAGAGTTGAGCTATAGAAAGTTGAATCAGTATAAATACAAACTAACTAGTAAAATGCTTGCTATTTATTTATTGCAATTAATTTGAACTATATTGTACATTTAGAATAGTTTTTTGGGGGGTAATCCTGTTTTAGGGTTATTTTATCAGAAGCATACATTCATTTCAATATGTGAGTGCTTGGTGGAGATGGGAGGGGCTGATGGGGCAGATTGCTTCCATCAGCCTACCCCAGGGCAGCTGCGGCTACAGTAGTTGGCTACCACCACCATGTATGGTGTAGTATTGATTATTATTAAGTTTTTCCTTATCGATTCATATTCACTGTGGCTGCACTATTGTTCTAGTTTGACCCAGTTGTATTTGTTATATTAACAAAAGGCCAACAATGTCCCTAACTTTTGCTATGAACTGATCTTAATCCCTTGTAGTCATTCAGCCTCAGTCCCTGAGTAAACCGCATCAGGATAGAACACTATGTGAGTGAGAGTGTGTCTACTGTAGGCATCTTGTTCTCAGCATCCACTCTGGTCTGGCCTGGTCTGACCCTCTCTCTCCCTCCAGCCGTGGTCACTATAGGCCAAGGCTGATGGGGGCTCCCAGCTGCCGGTCCTGGGACAGCTGCCAGATGTAATGGTACAATGCAGCACACGGGTCTGACAGAAGACAAAGGCAAGAAGTACTTTTTCTCCTTTTAATTGCACATAAAGTCTCAAGGACAAAACTGCAGCGGTGACACAGTGTACAGCTGGTGCATATGTCACTGCGACTCCAATGAATGAAACTTTTGCAGCTAAAAACCGATTAGTAACTTTGCTACTTCAGCGTCGAACATTACTAATAGATGTGTTTTAGTAGCTAGGGGTGGCAGTGGCTCAATGATTAGAACGTTCAGCACATTAACCTGGAGGTCTGTGGTTCTATTCTTGCTCATTGTTATTTTGTCCATGGGCAGGACACTTCACAGCTTGTATGAATGTGGTTTGTGCAGAGATTGGTGCATAATAGAGGCTGAGGGAACAGACTGGCAGCCTTCCTTCTGTATACCCAAGGGCAGCTGTGGCTAGTAAATTAGCTTACCATCACCAGTTAAATGATTAATGCAATGTTAAAGGGGATATATTGAATGAAATTGAGTTTTATGAGCTTTTAACCATGTTATAGCGGTGTTTCTATTCATTATTTGCACACTCAGAGTTTTAAGTCAGAGAAGGGGGGCATATTATGTCTTACATGAGTTTTCAATATCGGTTGAGATTTGACTGAGTTGAGCGAGTATTTAATTGCGTACTTTATTTGTGTGTCTAGGAGCACAATTGTAAATGTGTAAGCATGTTCTGATAAAAACACATCAAATTCTCTTTATATATTCCCACACTAAAAGGTGTAATGAAAAAAAGTAACCAAATTTAACTTGCACATCAAATTGATGAACTTTATCTTCCAAACAACTGAGATAGTAAACACCCTGGATTCCCTGCAGCCCTATAGACCGTTTAGTCCAAATTGTAAAGTAACTGATCCATAAATTAAGCAAAACTCGAGCCAAAATGTATAGGAGAGCTGCAGCAGTGCATTGTGGGCGATCCATGGTGCCGGTTGGAGAAGAATAGTGTTATTTCCTGCCATCGTCTGAGCGTCTCGGTGTCTCTGTGCTGCCGTCACCGCTGTGTTTGTCTGTTTCAAATGTAAATGAGACTTTGAGCTTCGCCAACGGTCTTCTCGCTGTCTCTCCACATAGTATTATTTTCATGGACTAGTACACGGCCCTATAGAAAGGCTTTTCAGTATGCGTTATGATTCAGTCTACTCCAGTGCAAAAGTCAAGTGTACCTGAGAGCTTTCTGAATGCTGCTGAGTTGTATTGTGTCCGGAGTACGTAAAGAGTGGACAAAGAAGTTGCGTATCTGGCCTTATCTTTATTCACATCGAGACTCCTTGTCATGTGTATTTGAGGATTTGAATCTTTAAGTGTGCGTATGCTGTACATTACACAGCCATTCTATCTTTGTCATCCCCTTCAATGCAGTTTAAATACTTTTGTGTTTATGTATATTGCCTTTGAATAGTGATAATTAGGATGTGCATTGAAACAACAACTTTTTAGGCTTTGATCAGTGTACTGATTGTGTTGGTATGGACAATGATCATTCTAATAGCATTGGAACACTCACAGGAGTGCAGAAAATATGAATTTAAAACTATACCTAAAAAATGTATTTAACCATAATCCCGTGAAGGTAGGGCATATAGGTTTTTCATCAAATATTTTCTAAATATGACCTACCAGATATGAAGTAAACACGTTCAAATAAAATATTGATTTTAATAGATTTTTTAATTACATTAGCATTGTACATGATGGTCAAGTTGTTTGTCTCCATTTGGTTTTCAAGACGATAATCCAATCAGAAAGCAGTATGAGCTCCTCACTTTGGGTTGCCAGATCCTTGGACTAAAAACAGGAAATAAACCTAAAAGGACTTTCTCTGATCTGAATATTCACTACCTACACTCCAGGACCTGTTACACGGAGGATCTGATGCGTTCACGTGATCCTCGGGAACTCGGGAAAATGTTTTTCTGCACATGAACACTCGCAGCCTGAGTTCCACACCTGACGTTGCCTGCTGTGTGAAGACAGCTGAAATTCAGCTGATTTTTCCATTTATCTTAAACATTTGAGCTCTTTGAATAAACATTTTTATATTTATGGGTTTACTGTCAGTTGTCATAAGAGCAACAGATTTGCGCAAGAAAGACCCAACACTACTATTTAAATAATTGCAGATGTAACATTAACTAGTGTTGGCTAATGTAAAATAAAAAGTTAACATTAAGCTTTTGAGAGGGCTAACAACAGATCTTACTGGTTAGCTCTATTGAACACTGTTAATGTGCGAACTCAATGATTTTATTATTGGTGACATCAAAATCCAGATTTTCCTAGATAAAAGATGATAGATAGATGCAAAAAAAAAAAAGATATGGCCAGTATATATACTGAAAATGTGTAAAACGTGCATGTGTCCTCTGGTACTGGCAACCCATATTCTGTTGAGATAATTCCCTTTTCATTTCCTTTAACTCCTGATTAGATTTTGCCCATTATCCTTTTGCCCAAAAGAAGCTTGGATAGATTTCAGCCCCTGTGACTTCCCCTTCAGGCCTGTTACAATACATTTCACCCAAAGGCTGCCTCTGATCCAGAATCCTCTAATCACTGTTCCTGAGTTGTATTGTACATTCATGACAGCTCCAAGTTTTGCACAATTGAAAGAGAAAGAAGAGAGTTTGGGGAAAAAGCAACACTGGCCTAGATTTTTCCTTCTGTCAAGTGAATTTGAGTTTTCACCTGTGGCAAAAGCATTTCGAAACTCCACCATTCAAAGCTCTGAATCCCAGACCCTTTTTGCTGTGATAGGCAGTTTACATCAATGCAAATGCACAGATAAAAACTGTTTTCTCCCTCTCTTCTCCTTCCTTTGTCTGGTCTGCTGATATAAGGCGCATTAGTCTCACTTCTGGGCCCAGGCAGCACATTTTTCACTATAACAAATTGTACCATTCAAAGTCTCAACAAACCATTGCTTAAAATGTATTGTGAAGAAACATTATTTATACTTTGTGATACTGTTATAGGAAAGTTTGTCTTGTGGAGCTTGGCGTTGGAATATATTGGCTGGAGGGCGCTGTGTGGGCGGACCCAACTTGGAGAGTTGTTTACAGTTAGTATTTGTTCATTGGACCAGGGACAGGATATTTTTTTGTTTGAAATGTCAAAAACATAAAATATAGTAAATAATTCTTTGTTTTGTGTTTTCAAGAAACTGTAATACTGGTCATTTTAATAATTTGCACTGGATTGATTTTTTTATAGGGCATTTTGGACACTTTCCCATTGCAATGATAATTGTTAATCACTATGGCAATGGTCCTATACTTTTTCATAATTCTGACACCCATGGGCACATTGCATTCATTTTCCATTACTTGCAGAGGTAGCCACAGCTGCCCTGGGTCTGACTGGCATAGGGTCATGGGTCACTGATACACACCTCATTCTTAGAAGCAAGCTGGGTGAAGTGTATTGCTAAAAGGTCAGAGCGTGGGATTGAACCGCCACTCAGATTATACCAGATGAGCCACTGTTACCCCAAATTATATAAACCCTATTTTAATTTTTTGTTCTAAATGTAAGACTCATTTATGTCTTCTTAGTGCTGCTGGTGTCATAAGACATATCCATTGCTAAAAAGACATTTTCTCACTTACTTTATACCCAATGTGAGTTTCTGGATCGTGTTCAGGAAGGGCATCTGCCATTTTATTTCACGCCAAAATTAAACATGCAAATCCTGCACACTAGAAAGCAGAGTATTGCGTGGTCGACCTCAGAGGGTGAAAGCTGAATGTTAGAGGCCTGCTTATATTTTAAAAGAAAACAGAAAAACATTTTGGGTTGTAGGATCATGGCCAGTATATTTGTACTCTGCAAATAAGAAAATATTGTTTACACTTGCACTCGGCCTCAGTGCTCACCTCTCATTACAGCATTTTTCGCTGTTTAACCCTGTGCATTCCGGCTTCTATCTTGTTTTTAGTTATGTTAACACCATGACACTATTATGGCTCTGACTACATTTGTTGCATTCAGGAGTGCTTTTAATACTTTATCTTTGGTTTAAGGCAGAAAACTATAGAATCATTAGTCAAGTGTCACCCTGACATCGAACTACACCCAAATAAAAGACAAAACTCTATTCGTCCTGTCTGTATTTAGCTCATTTTTTAGCCTGGAGCCGCTTGGGCGCTGTCATGCAGAGCAGATCCATTTAAGCCTCCACCCAAATGTGAAAAGTCAAAATGAAAGTTTGATTGAGGGTCGGAAGTGATCTTGGTTTGTGTGCACGATGTCTGCAAAGCTGAGCACTGGAGACGGGTGTGTGTTTTGAATTATTATTTAAGGAGCTCGCATCAGTGAAACTTCATTACCAGCTCATAACAGTGTTTAAGCTCAACATGCCAGAGTATGGTCAGTGAGGACATGTGACCTATATGACACTTTTTAAAACTGCTGCTGGATCAAATATAAGGCATATCATATTTGTCATATGGTATACTATTTAATAGTATTACTATACACCAACACTGCTGTTGAGTGAGAGAAGCTGAGACAATACTGGCTGAATGTCTTGCTTTGTTCAAAAGGTATACATATCGAGCCAAATCACTTCTTGGCTCTTACGACTTTAATTGTCAATTATTTCTTTATTAACGAGTGATCTTGAGTAACACTAGTGATATATAGTGCAGAATCATTGTGGTGTGCTGTTGGATGAGGTTTTAATGTAAATCTCACATCTGAAAATACACACTGCATAATTAAATGTGTTTTTCCAAGGCTTCTGTATCAGGCCAACTATGCGTATACTTGATCAAAGAAAAACTTATGAGGGAATCTGAGATTTTAAAAAGTCTGCATATTAGAGTGTTATAACAATTCCTTTCAATTATGATGATAATCTTTTATCTTAAAAGAACAAGAAAACATTTAAAAACTCTTTTATACCCATTGCGGTCAGAGCTGCTAACTTTATTAAATGAGATGTGGATGTGCTGATTAGTTCACTGACATTATTTGTGATTTATTTGTGATGTGCTGAATGAGTAGTTTATCTTGGATAAACATGAAGTGTAGTGCCATCTGTGGAAGTGTGCCATTGTCATAGTGAAAGTGTTTGTTTGGTGAAACCAAATGGCAAATTTCCACATCAGTGGACAATATAATGTTGTATTTTGTCATTAACAAAATTAGATCTACAATTAAATGAAGGTCTGGGCTCAAATGCTAGATTGGGACTCATGCCTTGATAGAGTTTATGCAGTTTTAATTGCTTGTCAGTATTTTAAATGAAAGAAGTGATGAAAGTGAACATTTATTTAGTTCTTTACCAGCACACACGGTCTAACGCTCAATGTAATTATGCACACCAGCGACAACCAGCAGAAGGCCCTCAAGCATCAGAGCGTGAAACCAACCAGCTCTCCGGGAGGGCATCCAGAGAACAGGTGTCCACAGCAACCTCTCAAATAAAACCCACATACACCTTTAACCTGTCAGCACCCCTCCTCCTCCACCTTCCCTGACTTCAGATCTGCTTTAATGTGGACAATTTGCTGCTCGTAAATGCACTCACCATTACAGTTCACAGCACATTGGGTGATGGAGCTTTCGGTAAGAGGTCCCGTTGCAAAATCTGGTTAGGTCCCAGGTTGTTGGGCACCTCCAGATGTGTAATCACCTCCAATCAGGCCGCACACCAGTCGCCAAAGCCATCTGTTTGAAATGGCACTTTAGATGGAGGTGCCACTCAGGAGCTCTCAGCACATGAAGAGGCCCGGAGTATGGAAAACCTGTGATTACCAACGCCTTGTGTCCAAAATGGAGAGGACAATAGCATTCTGAAATAACAGCTATTCTAATATGGAGAGCCCTCTTAATCAGGGTAATCAGAGCGTGTCTTTGGTTGTAAGGAAGTTTCACTATAAGAACTACTGTTTTAGTGCTCCGATGCAAGATTTCCCCCAGGATCTGTAATGTTCCAGCAAAAATAGCCAAAATTGTGCAATAGATAGCTTAAGCAAGGACCAGCACAGACAGAAATTGGGTTTGCTTTTTTTGATGAGCATCGGTTAATAGCTGCTAGCTTACCCTGTTTTATTGGTTGGTTTGTGCGTTAACATAGATAAAAGGTACTGGTGTGTTGTACTTTAAATTTTAGGAATGTGCCTACAGCTTCATGCTTGGACTGTTAAAGTGAACTGGATTATCTTGTTCCAGTGGCGGAAGAAGCACTCAATTTTGTTACTTAAGTAAAAGTACAGATACCAGAGCAAAGAAATACTCAAGTATCACATGAAAACATTTTAAGTAAATGTATTAAAGCACCTGTTTAAAAAATGTACTTAAAGAGTAAAAAGTAAAAGTATTTTGCGCAGATTTTGATATCTAGTGAAGCTACAAATGTGATCCTGAGAAAGATTTGTGCTGATTTTTTTTCAAGGGAAACCATTGAATCAATATATTTTTCCCAAGCTGTTTTTCTTTGTATATTTATGTTTGCTCAAACTATGAACATGTTAAAAATAACCCCACAGCCTTTTCAGCAGGTCTACTTTACTACTTTTACTTGGCTGCCTTCCACCCCTTGTCCACCAATTACTGTTACTACTTACTACTATTAACTATTAACTAAAAATTAATTAATACTTACTATTAACTAGGATGTTTTTCTAAATTAACACTATAGTTTCAGTGACCATAAAGATCTATGGACTTTGCCATTTCTTTCCTGTGAAATAACTGACTCATTGAAATTAATTTACCATAGAACTTGTGTCTTTATACAATCTAAATTGTAACCTTATAATGTCTTGCCACAACCTTGAAGTTCAATATTGGCCATATAGAACTATTATGACAAAATGTTCACTTTGACTTTCCTGTACAAACTTCATACCATTTGAAGGTCATCAAATATACTGTCATGAGTTATTTAAGGCAACACATGTTCACTGTGCCCAAGTCAAAATTGATGTCATGACAGACATTAAAAGTAAAGAGCATATTTCATCCCATATCACCACTTCTGGCATGAGATTCCATAACACTAAACTCATCTGAAGAACTACAATGAAGCCTAGATACTGTTGTTAAGATAATTCTATGCAAATTTCCTCAGTCTGGATGGTGTTTTGGCCCTCCCATGACCAAACAAAGTGCGCAGCTGTACCATCTTCTAGCTGTTTGCGTTGAAGTCCTGACACGGCTCATATCTGGAGACAAACAGATGGCCATTAAGTCGCGTTCTGCCCCAGGCTCCTATGCCCCTGTAGTGGCCACTTGAGCTGCAATCACATATGTTGATTATTCCAGAACACTTCGTTGCTCTTCTGCTAAATAGCCTCTGGCATGGGTGCTGTCCACTTCTGTCCACCAGCTGTGAAGTAATGCCAATTTCCCATTTTACACAACACAGGTTTGCATACATGAGGTGTACATATATATGCATTACATTTCAGTAGCTTTTTGAGATTTTGACCATGCTATAACAGTGTCCGCTCATGATCTTACTCAGAGTGTATTTTGATCCATTCATGCATGTTTGAGTAATCCTGTATTGTCCTGCATTCAAGAAAAAAATGTTTTCACCTACCCCCTGTCTCCGCCCACTGCAATTCTTTAAAAACATTTAGACTCGGGTTATATATGTACAAAAATGCCATGTAGCCTACAAGAAAAAAACGTGTAAATCAAAATCTGCTGCTTGCTATGTTGAAACGCCACTATGAAGAGATGGGGCCTATAAGAGCCGCAATTTTGAACAGAACGTCAATGGTGTCATTTCTATTATCAAAATGTCATATATTAATATTGCAGTTTATAATATGTATACAAAATGTGCATTGAGAATCTACTTATGTAATACTGCCTGGATAAAGCATATGTCTTCCTTAAGCAAAGTGATGTAGTGTAAAATTGTTATAGGCTACGTGAACCAAGCCGTAAATTATTAATACGTGTAATCTGAAGGATGAGCTCATTTGATAACATAGAATATCATTTGCAGAAGATAAAACATCAGCGAGTGTGATTGTTCAAAGCTTAATCTGTGCTGCACATATAAAGAGATCAGACTGATAGAAAACCCAATTAATATATTTGATCCATGCATTTGTCCTTGAAAAGAAATCCACTATATTATAATCATAGTTGTTGATATAGAGACCGTGAAGTTGGTGGTTCGATTCCTGCTACCAACAATGCATACTGCCTTTGTGCCTTTAAACTAGGCACTCCAACCGAGGAGTGAACGTTTTGTGAGTCCGAACCTTTAGCACAATTTGTTGCAGTTGCACTAGAATGAGAACCGATTTTGAATGCATTTTGTGATTTGTTTGATTCAAAAAGCTGTAGTTCAAGGCAAAGGTTCCAGCTGATAATATGCACTTTGTGTGGGACTTGTTAATTCATGTAAACCAGATTACAGGGCATATTTTAGCTCATATCGTCTATTCACTTTAACAATAGCTTTTATTTGGCTATTGTGACGACTGAAGAGTATCTGTTTGTGCACACTTTTACTGTTATTTGCTCCAGTGAAGTGAATGGGAGGGCTGGGAATTGACATGGGAACTGGCCTCATCGTCTGTGCTTTGTTGTTGGAGAATTGGCAAGCAGCTTGTTTATTTCCGAGCACTACAGTAGGCACTTTAGCTATTAATGACAGATGAAACCTCTTTTTCTATTTGGCAAACAGTTGTTTAAAATGGTGGTGTGTAATAATAGTTTCACATTCTACTACATCAGTGGAAGCGTTAACATGTGCCCACTCGCTTGTATAATTGCTCGCCTCCTCTTTTTACAAAACAAATAAATGCACCAAAAGGCCATTGTGGAAGTAAGATGTATTTTAATTGGCTTTTCCAGTCAGAATGCCCACATACCATTGTGCACTGCAATTTGAATGAATAAAACACAACAAAGTAACATCAGTTTGGGTTTAACACTATAGGGCTGCAACGATAATCGGAGTACCGTGACTAGTCAGTTATTAAAATAATCGTAATTATCCAGAGTATAAGTTGCACCAGAGAAAAAATGCGTAATAAGGAAGAAAAAAACATAAGTTGCACTGGACTATAAGTCGCATTCTTTGGGGAAATTTATTTTACAAAATCCAAGACCAAGGACAGACATTTTATCTTTAAAGGCAAGTTATAATAATAACAGTTAAATAGAGAACAACAGGCTGAATAGCAGTACAGCACTCTAACGTAACACATAGACAATGAACTGAATACGTGTCTGGTATGTCAAAGTAAGATATTAACAGTTAATCAGATAACTACGATAACATAACATATGCCGGCATGTCCACAAACACGAGAGACACGAGAATTCTTTTCACTGATGTTTACTGTGGTCTTACTGCTTCATCACAGTTCACACCGTAGAACTAAGAAACACATAAAATATAACATAAGCTCTGGCTCATATTACATATACACACAAAACTGCATATGAACGCATTAAAGGTAAGACTTAGCATTAGCTTAAAAAAAAAAGGCTGAACCGGAAAACAGGAACTAGTTTTCGCGACCTTAAACTAGACTTATGATAAACTAAACATTTACAATATTGTTCCAAATGAAAAATGATCACCTTTATGGTCTTATAAATGAAGTGTAAATAAATAAGGGGAAATTAAATATGACATTTATAAAAGAAAATGAGAAGTAGATTTTCTTACATGTATTACAAATACACCAGCACCATTTAGTGGTCAAACAAGTGAACTGTAGCCGTTACATAACATACGTGAAGCATAGACAGTGAACTGAATACGTGTTTGTTATGTTAACATAAGATATTAACAGTTAATAAGATAACTAAAGCGTAAAAAACAAGCTAACAAGTTTACTCTTGATCTCGCTCCAAATCACTAAGTCCATTGAATTCTTCATCTTCCGTGTCGCTTCTGAACAACTCTGCCTGCTCCAGTAGTAGATGAAGTGCCGCTCCGGAAGTAGATGAAGTGCCGCTTTCGCGTGGCGGTGATACTGATACACAAACCTAGAGTGCCCTCGGGCAGTTGTCAGTGTGACAATAATGAAGATGTGAAATTATATATTTTAATAATTTCACATATAAGTCGCATCTGAGTATAAGTCGCACCCCTGGCCAAACTATGAAAAAAAGTGCGACTTATAGTCCGGAAAATACGGTAGATACTTTGTTTACTGATATCAGGATGCTCCACTTCACATGCTAAGCTTCGCATAAACCAGACAAAAGAGTCCCTCGGTATATATGATAAGAGGTTTATGATAATAAAAGTGTAAAATGAGCATGTGTTAGTCCCACAAATGAGTTCTTGGTACAGAGGATAAGTTCCAGGAATGAAAGAGTTCATTAGATCCATCTATCATTACGTATGAAGACTGTACATGTGGAATGTAAACTGCAGAAAGTACATCTTTTACTATAAACATTGGAAGAGGACCTATAGCAGAGGGCTCCTTAAAAGGAGAACAGTGGTGAGCCATATGGAGAGAATTCCAGAAGCAACAAGATAAATGTATACTTACACTGAAGTTATCTGTTTCTCAATAGAAAGTATTGTCTGACTATAGTTGACTAATTGAAAAAACAATCACTTACTAGTCGACTATTAGAATAACTGTTGGTTGCAGCCCTAAACATATGGGATTGTTAAGAGTGACAGTATTAACTTGTTTGGGTTCAAATGCTTTATAGATATTTAAGAGCAGAAATGAGAATTTTGTCTGCTTCTCCCATTTCATGTTAAATTTTATCAGTGGATATACGCAGACTACACAATTGATTTTGTGCAGTCAAACATTTAAAACACTACAAAGTCCCGGAGCAGGTTCAAATCTGCCAAAATGTCATTTTATTGCCTGGCAAATCCAGACTGATCTCTCTCTGCATTTTTTATACAGATTGATGTCAGTTTAGTCCCATATCCTCCATTGTGTCTCAAGTCCGGCCAAATGTGATCGTGCAATAAGATTTTTTTTTTTCAGTGGTGCCTGTGATGTGAAGGAGCTCATTGGTTGTCTGTGATTTACAAATAAAATCAAATTTATCTCACCTCAGATGAACAGAGTTTAGTGCTTCGCTCATTGATTCTGTTGAAATCAATAACATTTTTTCCCGATATGAATGAACCATGTGTGTCCCCGATTGGCTAATCCACCTGTCAGTCACGCCCATTTGGAAACAAGGAGATTGACCAGTGACCAGACTCACATCTTCGTATTGAAGTGTGTGTTCTGGATCCCAGGCAAGCCATTTTAGGGAATGAGGCTGGAATTCCATTGGACCTGGAAGTAGAGACAAAGTACATAACACAGATGATCTCTTCATTGTGTACTGCTTAGTATGTCATAGAATCAAGAAAGTGTCTTTCAGAGTTTGTCAAAGTCCAAATTTTGGATTTCTTTTGTTCATATTTCAACTATTTTAACTATTTTATTTTAAAAAGTCCCACTTGGATAAAGGGTATGATTCACATATCACTGGAGTGGTTAATGGTGTGTGATAATATCCCACTGCTCATTAGAACATTTGTGAGAATTAGCCCCATTCATTACTAATCACACGGCATGTTCCTCCTGACAGGACCTGCGGTAGATCATGAAATCTGAAGTAACCTTTAGTCACTCTCAAATACCTTAATGGGGTGAGAACTTGATATGTTGTAAAAGGGCATGTTACAGTGTTGCCTTTAGACAGGGTGGGAAAGTGACTAACTGCAAATACTCACGGAAATTAAGTAGATTTTATTGTTAATAGTATTTTTTGAGTACATTTTTAGCTACCTGTACTTTTACTTAAGTACAAGTTTTCTGTATTCTTTCCACCACTGCTTTTAGACATGTTATAACTTTGTTGTTTCATCTGGTCCATACATCTCCTTGACTGTTTTTTGGCTTCATACAAAGTACTTTTTAGTGTTCCATGTGATGCTGTCCTATGCACTCAGCTGTGGTTTTATATTTATTTTATACTAGCCAGTTGTTTGAGGTTCTCCAAGACACACACCTTATTTCATTTACTAGAAGAAACATGACTGAGATACCTAAATGAGTTTAAAAATACAGGATAATGCACAATACAAGACACCATAACAGATCAGTTATCATAATTAGCACGTAAAGGCTAATTATAACATACTGCCTGGTATACAGCAGAGTCTAAACAGGATTTAGGGTTGACCTTATTTTAAATGGAGAAACCAGATGGAGGGAAGTGGAATGGAGTGATGCAACAGTGTGACATGCCCAAAGCTTTGAAGGCCTGGTCCATCCATCTAACAATGTGTCCAATCTGAGGCGTCCGGGCCAGCGAGACATAATGATGTGCATATAGGAGCAGAGCACAGCTGTTAATAACAGCTGATAATGAGATAAACAAAATGTGCAAGTTAAAGAGAAAATTCAAAATATGGTTGTGGAACTTTTTCTTGTTTTACAGTTACAGAATGGTTGACATGTTTCAAGTGACGTGAGCATCTTACAGTATCCAGCAGTATAGATTTTTGTTGAATTTGAGAAAATTTGAAAAAAAAATTTAGTGATTCTTTGCAAGTCAAGGGTTTCATGACAATCCTTGCTGTACAAATACTTCATATTTTGTACATTTACATTTTTATATAGCGCTTTACAACTAACTTCCATATCATACTGTTATTTGTGCATATAAGTATGTAGGTGGAGACATAGATTCACATAGTACCTTTGTTGCTACTCTTAACACTAAAACGCAGCTCTTCCTTATGTGTCATTTCCGATCATTACTGCACCTTTATCCGAGCCAAGTGCTCTTTTATCCCGCCCGCCTGAGCCTCCATTTCACAGAATCCATTAAACCCAAAGCGAGGGGGAAGATCTCTCCACTTTGGTGTGTCTTTGATGCCCATCGCTCAGGAAAACTAAAGCTGACACAGAAATGATGCGCTTCGATAGATGGCGAAAGATTCAAGGCTGTCTGAGGCTGGACACTGTTAGAAACCCGAGCCGAACCAGAAAGAAATTTTTTGTATATGTATATCTTTGAGGGGAAATATTTAGGGTGATCTGAGGTCTTTAAAGTACTTGGCAATTCATGTAGCACAAATTGGTGCATGGATGTACTAGTATTAGCCCTAATTAGGACACCTACAGTTAAAGGCCCTGCACCTGATTTTTACTGTCTTAAAAACACGAAAAACAGAACTAGTTCATTTTAAGCAGTTTGCAGTGGTTCAAAGTTATTCCTCACGCACCTTATGCATCCAGAGCATCTAATTATTCACAGCAATGAGTTTATACACACTTTTCACAACTGTTCAAGACCAAGGCAGCATTTTGTTGTGACTGTAAAGCTAACAACTAGCATTCTAATGTGCACTTCCTGATTATCGGGCAATAAAGCGCTGTATAATTAAACCAGGACACAGCAGACATATTTTGACCTCAGGAGCTGCTTATACAATGTAGCTGTACTAGGGTGAATTGGAAAAATCATAATGACATAACTGTGGCCTATAATATTTAAGGGAATTCATGGGGGTAGGAATAATAAATGTTTATATGGATTTGCTCACCGATATAGGATCAATATTTGGGGATATGTCATGTGACCATTAAATTAGCAGGGAAATCTGCTCCTCGTCTAGGATGGGGAAAAAATTGGAACAGTTCGAAAAACAAATAGTATCAGCTCAAGATCGCCCTGTAATACCCGGAAAGCTTGTAATGGTTTTGAAAATGTATTATGTGAAAATGGTGGTCTATGGTTCATTTGTCCACCTCCATGAAAACAGTAGTACAGCACTGGATATTTTTAAGCTTCACAGTTATTGCCTATGCAGAAACACTTCAAACAGTAGTATATATATACCATCCAGAGTGAACATGAGTACATTAAAAAGACATGAATTCCGTGATGAAAGCTGCGATTATTTTAGCATCAAATCCAAAAATCAATATGAGAGAGTGTAAATGCCGCGTAACAATCGCTCCATGCTGTTTTTCATTCCCCTGTGGCCCTCTCTCACCAGCCCTGGCCCTCGCTCGCCCCCTCTCGACGGTCTCCGATTGGCCTCTTCACCACAATTATGCTCTCCCGCCTGTATCCGCGTTAACCCGGGTCACCTAGCACCCCCACGGGTCTGTTTTATCCAAGATGAAAGCATGGCAACTCCTTTGATAGCACAATTTATTACAGCAATCCTCCCCTAATATAACAGAGAGTGGAGTGAGGAAACAGGACTGTGCTGTTTAAATGTGAATAAGGACTGAATACCTCCTCTGAACCCAATTCCAGCGTTTGGGTTTTGTGCATAGGACCTATGCTGATTACAATGAACTCACTAGGTTAAGTTTTTTGTGCAAAGTTTTAATACTGTTTTGTGAAATAAAAATGAAGGTGAGAGGATAAGAATGTGTGTTTTGTGAATCAACCTTTTCCAACTATTGAAATGTCGCAAAGCATTTACAATTTTCACATTTTTATGTTTTAGCAAGTATTCCAAATAATGGTTATTTTGCAAATTTCAGCAGCCTACCTTTAGAAGAGGAACAAAAGTGTATTTTACTAACCTTACTGCATAATACTACTTCTAAAACTTTACCTATTACTTTGCTAATACAACAGCTACTGTGAACAACTACCACCACTATTATGACTCCTATTGCTACTACACTAGTACTGCTACTATTACTACTATCGGTGCTGCTAATACTGCTGCTATATGACATGGTGGCTGAGTGGCTAGTATTCTCGTCTCACAGCAAGAAGGTTCTGTGCTCGACTCCTATGCCACCCTGGCCTTTCTGTGCGGAGTTTGCTCTCCTCATGTCTAAATGGGTTTCCTCCAGGCACTTTAGTTTCCTGCATGAACTCAAATATGCATAGTAGGTAAAATCCTCCAGCTAAAGTAGTCCTGACCTGGACAGAAGTCTTTGGGCACTGTTCCTGACAAGTGTCCCCTGCTGCATTGAAGGATGGGTCAAATGCAGAGGACATATTTCCTTTCTGGGACAATAAAGTGTACCTTAACCTTGCTACTACTACTACTACTACTAGTACTACTACTACTACTACATCTACAACTAATACAGCCACTACCACCACCATCACTTTTAAGATTGAAGTAAGTTCATTTGTGCCGCCATTTTTCCTCATCCATGGTTTTATTAGACCATCTTGATAACACCCATTGATTTAAATATGAAAAAATGAATGTGTTTACAAAAAAAGTTTTATTACTATCTATATTTTCAAAAAACTCCACAACACTAAAAAGCCTTGAGGCGAACTTCCTCGTGCACCCGGACTCCATGCAGTGTCCAGCATGTGTTACCCGGCTTGTCTTCACAAAAACCTCAGTCACCACTGTGTTTACCTTCAACTGCCCAACACACCACCTTTAAGAGAACAGACCTGCACACTCCCCCACGCCCAAGGCAAGTTGGATCAATCCTGCAGCGCAAACAAACCAAATATATTTTTATTTTGTCAACACTCTCTTGCATCAACGTTTCTAGTATGTGTAGAGGCTGTGGGTTATTCCGTCTTGAATCTGTCAGCCTGATGGAAATAAACTAGAAGAATAACAAGCTGTGTAGGGGTATATGAGAGAAGATTAGGACTCCACATTTCAATGCTAGGTGCAAAAGATTAATGGGATTCTAAGCAGGCTCTGGCGTGTATGACAGGAACCACAATGACTAGCAGTAAACGCTGGTCTGTGTTAGAATTGTATTCGTGGCATCTTCAATTAAATTACTATAATGTGTACTCCCACTGTAAGGCATTATGGGAGTGGGGAATCTGGTCTAGTGTAATTTGTACATATAAGACGGCCATCTTTCTCATCATTAGAGGCAAAGACTGGTCTGGTCCTGCAGGTATCGGCTAATTTGTTATACCGCTGTTTTACTCTTGATCAGTGTTGGGAAGTACGGTAAATTTATTACATGTAGAGGTGAAAAGGGGAGCCAAAAATTTTACTTAAAGTGCCCATATTACACTATTTTCTGATCTATGTTATAACGTTGTTTCCTCATTAAAAAAACATACCTGGAGTTTTATTTTGCTTCAATCATACATGTTTAGCACACAAACCCTGCATATTTAGGCTGTGTTCTTCTCTCAAACAGAAAAACACTTGTTTCATTCACAAATGTTTCATCTCCAAAGCTCAAAATGCACTGTTCCACCTTGTGATGTCATGTGGTAATACAGGAAGTACTCTACTGTGTTTTTAAACTCCATACACCTTGACTACAATCATTTTGATGATTTAAGACCTGGATTTGCCCAGCTCTACTGAAATAAAGATAAATAAAATATAGCTGTTAATTTGAAAACTACCGCTTCATGACATCACCAGGTGGAACAGAGCATTTTGAGCTTTGGAGATGTAAACAGACTAATAAACGAGGATTACTCCGACATGTGTGAATGAAACAAAACACAACTCTGGGTGTTTTGTTGGATGTTTTTAAGGAGGTAACAACACTATTACATGGCTTAAAGTTCATGAGAATCCATTTTGTGTAATATAGGGCACTGTAAAAGAGGAGCACTAAAGTTGAAGTAGTGAAACGTAAATACACCATACAAAAAAAGGATTTTCTGAACGTATTGAGCAACTGTTTGAACATAATTTTTGATTTATGATTTAAAGTTTTAATCTGGCAGACTAGATTAAAAATTATGCAGATACTACAAGAACAGAACGCCTTTCTGAGGATAAAGAGCAAAATAACAATTATCAGTTACTTGGAAAAGTACTCACTGTGGGAAGAAAAGTTGAATCGTATAAGTAGAACTGTAGAAAAAAAACATGGGTTTGTTTGTATATAAGTATGTGATCTACACCCACTTTTTCCACTCAAGTCACACTCAAAACTTTTACAAAAAATGTTTTAACAATGTACTTCTTATTGAGAGCTATATCAATGCATGAATACTGAGAAATAGTTTGTGCTCATGAAAAATTGCATGTGGCTGTCTGTATACAAGCTGATCTGATTCTACCAATGCAACATTTACTCCCTCACTGCAGCCCTGTACACACTGGACAGTCCTGTGGAGTGGCTCTGGCCTGACCTTTCCTGCTCTCTCAATTTTAGACATGCTCACTTGTCAAACTGGCTCAAGAAGACTCCACTGTAGTGTGAAATAGCTGGGGACCATCTTCATACTTTACTCGAAAAGCTTAGGAATAGCAGAACACAATGAATATGCCATTCTCTCTCTGAGGTAAAATCAAAGTCAGTGCATTGAGACTGTTAGGTACATCTCAGAATATTACTAATCTGTATAACAAGGGATGTAGGAATAACAATCCAACCACAAAGGGCCAGTGTAAACATTAGAACCAAAAAAATACTTCTATTCACTTACTTTACTTTATCTTATTTTTGTTGTTTTATTTTAATCTTGAATTTAATGGTGCACTATGTAACTTTTCTAGTGAGGGTCTGCTACCTGTTTGGCTCCATGGCGATTTTATCACTTAGCCTGGAATGTACTAGTGTGACTTTAATTACAAAGGCAATTTGATGAGATCTATTCATTAGATTTGTTCTATTGTACTCAGTGGTTTTTAATCACATTGCATTTTTGTATTTCAGGCATCCTGTTGATTAAACGGAAATCCCTAAGAAATGGCACAATGTGTGTCAAACCAAAGTGTATGGTTTACTGAAACTAAATCAGATAAAGATATCGTGTATCGAGCAAAGATACGGGACATTACTGAACTAAAGCAAAAGATAACAGATGTGATTGCAGCCATTGATGAGGCTGTGCTACAGTGAACATGGCAAGAAATCCAGTACCGTCTTGATGTGCTTCGTGTGACTAATGGTGCCCATATAGAGGTGTATTAAATGAGGTAAAACACTTTGGAAACCACTGAGTCCAATAGAACAAGTCTGATTAAGATCAGATCAGATCTTATCAACTGCCTTTGTAAAAAAAAAAATTATTGTAAAGAGACTTTATGGAGACCCTGTATAGAGATATATAGATCTAACCTGTAACTTGGCCTTGGTTTAATATCATGCTGTGGGACATTCTCGGCAAACCAGTAACATCTGCATTTATGTAATCAGCTGACGGTACCCTCATCAGAAGTTTATTCACACTTTTACTTAGCACTTTAGCACAGTCAGGCTATGTGCGTCATATGAAATGATCTATAAATAAACTTCTTACTGACGCTCTGTTCTTTTCCAAAACATATATTATTCAAAAGATGTTAGATTCTAGTTTCCATCTCTTCCATTGCTGCGCACATCCTGCAGTATCACATATTGCACTTCTCTGTCTGTAGTGGATTAACCTCTTTGTCATTGCTGTTTGCTCACACCTGCTCTGCCCACCCCCCCGTCACAGCCCTGTCCGGAGTGTAACATTTGGCACGTGCACGTCTCCCTGGGCTCTCCCTTTGTAACTCATCAGATGGTCTTTTGAAGCGGCCTCAGTGTTCAGGCAGCCAGGCGTATACAGGGGCTATAAGAGCAGGAGAGGTGAGGGAGGGCGCGAGCAATGGGCCCATTCCAAAGGTCGAGCTGCCACCATCATTTCTGAGAGCCAATCATCCAAAAACACCAAAGAACTGGCCTATCATTGTCCCTGCATTATTGATGAGCCAGGAAAATCGGAGTAGTAGTTAGTTGCATGTGATTACAGAGCAAGCAGTTATCATTTTACAGGCATTTCATACAGTGGCAGATGGACAGATGGTACGTATACAGCCATATATTTGCATGGGTGCTTTTTGCTAATTCATTGCTATTTTATAGTGGTTTAGTCTTGTGTTTTATTTCATGGAAAAAAGTATAGATTTAAATGAGCTACCCATGAATTTCTCATGATGGCTTACGGCAACAAAGTGCAAATCAATAAAGATAAGCCCATTTACATAATGAGTAAAATGGGTGGGAGACACTGTGTTTTGCAGCAGACTGTAGAAGTTTATAATTACGCCAACATGTCTATTCATCTCTATCATAATGTCTTTAATTCAAAAGCACTGAAACATAATCATAATCTTGCAAGTTGAGTGAAGTAGTTATAGCAGTACTTGTAGTAGTAGGCCTAGTCCACTTGCCAAATGTGCAGTTAAAATACGATCCGCATCAACTGAAAAAATTAAAGTCTGTGTTCTATCCGGTTTAAGCAAGCAGACTTTCGCACTTTTCTGGTCTGAATACACCCATATATTTGCATAATATTTAAAGAGCCCATATTACGCTATTTTCTGATCTATGTTATAATGTTGTTTCCTCATCAAAAACGTAACCTTTTTTGATGAGGAAACAACATTAGTTGTGTTTTATTTCATTCACACTTCCTTCATTCATTTTTTGCATATTTATCCATCCGGCTGAGTTCTTCTCTCAAACAGAGAACACCATGTGATGTCATGTGATAATGAAGTTCTCCACTGTGTTCTCAAACTTCATACATCTTTTGGAATAATTTGAATAATTTCAGCCCTGGAATTTCCAATTTTTACTAAACAAACGATAAAAGGTAGCATTTAACTTGAAAACTACCACTTCATGACATCACAAGGTGGAACAGAGCATTTTGAGCTTTGAAGATGTAGACATACTTATAATAAAGGATTACTCAAACGTGTAAATGAAACAAAACACAACTCCAGGTATGTTTTTGATGACATTTTAACATGGCTTAAAGCTCAAAAGAGTCAATTTTGCGTAATATAGGACTTTTAAATAGCAATAAAATGTATTCTTATCTTATTATCGCTGTGAGAATGGAATAACAAACTCATTGTTTGTATTGCTTGGGAAAAATGTGACTTTACTTTTTCTGACAACTAATCCACATAAACACATATGACCTAGTCTGATGTTAAATGTCTATATTTATAAATATACTTCCACATTTGCAGATTATTATAACTATGGCTGGAATACTTGAGACTATTCATCCCGTCCCTTTTGTTCACTGACACGTGAGAATAGTGGTTTTCTCCAGCCTTCAGTCCCATTACTTACACTTGGCGCCTGGCACTGTTTCAGCATTGATCTGTAGGTGTAAACTTTCTGCATGCGGCATAGAGGTGAGGTGGCCTTGCTGTCGGCCATTATTAACATCTTGGAGACATGGTCAGTGTTCTTGGCTGATTTGGGATGGGTGCTGCTCCTGTCCCTGGATACAAATGGATTACTGTCTTTGTCAAGGTGAGTGAGGGCCTTACAGCTAAGTTCTCAGCAGTGTTGAAAAATATATGATATTCCTTCATTGTAATGTTTGGGTCTGTTGTAGTTCAAACTCAGGTGAATTATACAGGGAGAGGGTGCCTTAAGAAATGCACAACAACAGTACAGTGGGGTGTGCACTGAATTTAATGTTTTTGGAGGCTAGAAATATTCACATTCTTAGACATTTGAAGTTCTAGTTTTAAAATATGCAAAATATGTATCTATGAGTGTCAAGTGCGGAACGTTGCCATGGCAATTCACAATTCCAAATCAGAATAATATCTGTTTGAATAAGGAAAAATTGTTATAATCAAACAATGCCAACACAATAGTTAAAAAAATATGATTCAAGTTAATTGGTGCTAGAGAAGACACTGAACTTTCACTTTTGTTTTATGTGGATATACCCAGGAATTATTTAAATCAATCATTAACAAACGACTTAAAACATCTGCATTGACAGTCAAAGCTATTTATACCATTGTGGTGTTGCCCTCTCTTAAGAATCTTAAGATTTTATGTGAACACAACAAATCCATAGTCTGACTCCAGAGTCATGAAAAATCGAGGACTGTTACCTTAGCAATTATCACTTCAAAACAGAATTTTATCGATGGCAAAGGTTCCTCAAAAAGAAGAGGTCATGCTACTGAAATTCATGAATATAGCACTTGCCTCATTCTTCCCTTGCACAATTATAGACAAATCCTCTAGCTAGGTATTCCTGATGAAACCTAAAATGAACTAGAGATGTGGAGGTCCTCTGACAAGAAAAGAAACAATCACTCTGAGAAATATTTGGAAAACTGCAAACAAATGTAAACTTCTTTGTATGCTATTAGTTGCTCTATCTACAATACATACTGAACATAGAGCACAATCACACGAAAGCACTGCAGGCCATTTATTTAGTGTAAATCAGGGGTTTGAGCCCCTCAGGTCAAGGCCACATACTGGTGCTGAAGTCTGAGGCGATAAATGTGAGAAGCTGGAGGTCAGAGCACAGGTCTGTTCCTGTGCACAATATCAAAGTTCCATACTGCAGCACAAAAGACCAAGCTGGCTCCTCTCTGATAGGACAGGGGTGGAGGGCAGCCATAGACCTGGCTGTAACCCTGCAATAATATACAGATTTTAGCTACTTGGATTATAGATATGGGATATATTTGAAATCATTTCAGTTAGACAGTGTTTGTCCACTGATCCGATTCGCTCTTGACATAAACATCATTGGTTGGGCAGTCAAATCCACTGACCCACAGGTTGGAGGTGCGATTCCAGTTCCCACAGATGAATGCAGTTATTGTGTCCGTGGGCAAGACATTTAACCCACCTCACCCCCAGTGTCTGTGTACACTGGTGTATGAATGCGCTTTGAGTGCTTTGAAGGTGAAAAACGCTATATAAACATGTGACCATTTACCATATAACAATACAGATAAATGCTGTATAACCACTATGTTTTTTATTTATCTATTTTATTGATTTTTGTATGTTTTGCGTTATCTAAATTTAAGGATCTTCTTGTGTTGCTTCCTTAAAAAGTTAAATTAACAATAACACAATAACCTCACATTAGTGTATATAAAGTAAAGATTTTGTTTTCAGTTAAATTATAAAGTCTCCATCTTTCACTGCTGACGTATCTGTCTAAACTCAGGTAAAGAGTGTAATAGTTTCCGTACATTCTTAGATTTACAATGTGAACCCCACCAATCAATAATGCTCCCTGCTAACAGAGCCTCTCACTGCAGGCTGGGCTGGCTTATGCAACACTCGGGATCCCCTTCATCACTGTCATCTTTCAGCTGAGCTCATACAATTACATTGCCTTGGTAGATTACAGTACAGTTTAGACTTTATAACATCCACCCAACACAACTAATGCTGTTTAATGTTACCTGTGATGTTCTATTCCCTTTGAACTCATTAAGGGTCCATCAGCAGTTTATTGGCCCAGCAATTCATTTCTGTTAGTTGCTCAGGGACCAGTGTAGGTGCAGAGGTAGTACCATTTATGGCAGTGGAAAAAAACAAACCAACCTTCAACTAATGCCTTAAAATGCCTCAAAGTAGGAGTGCTCAGTGGTTGAAGTAATCGTAGTAGCACTGAGTTATAAAGGACTGAATACCTAGTGTAGTGTTGGTACCTTCATCAGCGCTACCCAATGTGATGTGATATTGCTTCATCAGCACCATCAGCAAGGTGATTGAATTTGGGTGACAGTAGCTTAGTTGTCCATTGATCCTTTGAAGGTTGGACGTTCAAATTCCGCTCAAATAAATAAATAAATATTGGTAGAGTAGTCAAATCCACTGACTCACAGACTGACGGTGCAATTCCAGCTCCAACAGATGATTACTGTTGTTGTGTCCTTGGGCAAGACACTTAACCCTCCTCGCCCCCAGTGTCTGTGTACACTGGTGTATGATTGTGTGTGTGAATGGGTGAGTGGTTTCTTGATTTAAAGCGCTTTGAGTGCCTTAAAGGTGGAAAATTGCTATAGAAAAATGTGACCATTTACCATTAAAAAATACTTAAATTATCGTTTGCAAATATCCATTTATAGACAAACTATTTTCAAATGAGATGCTTTTATAATAAATGGTGTTTTTGAGGTTAGATATTATCTTGAAGTATTAAAGTAACTATGTATTTTGTGTAGATTATAACTGCCTCTTTTATAGATACTCGAGTATTGACTAGCTCTGTAGATACCACCTCCACCTGCAGTTAATCAATAAAGGTAATTGAGTTTACTCTTGACTATATTTGTACTTGAGTATTTCTAATTGAGTATTCTCACTATTTGTCCTTCTCTAATTGCTCTCCCAGTTTTTTGCATGGCTTGGCAGGCTTGCTCAATAGCAGGGAGTTGATGGTCGATGTATCAGTCACTCAAGCAGCAGAAAAAAAGATTGTGAGATTGATTGCAATGCTGATGAAACCACTTTAGCCCTCGGCCCAACGCGCCTGGTATTGTACAGGAGAACAGTGGGCAGTGAGGGGCCAGGGTGAAGGAGAAATGAATGAGAGAATGATATTGACAGATGGGTCCAGGTGGATCAGTCAGCCATGAAGGACTGGACTAAATTAACACAGGACTACATAGGACGAGGTGCAGTTTTGAAATATGTTTAACTCCCAAAGGATTTCTACTGGCATGAGGGCCAAAGGGTCTTCTACTATTGAGTCCTGGTTTTCTGTTTTTGGCTACTTTTCTTATTTTTGATGAATAGAACTGTATACGCATCTGTGAGCCAATCGCGCTAAACCTAAAAGGTCGCGGGATCCATTATCCGTCAGATCATAATTTTCCAGATGTATATTAAGATTTTGAACCAAGACTCTTTTAAAATGAAGGGATATATTTTATACAGAGAAAAGAAGTACACCAAAGCAGAGTAAGATTGATTCAGGCTAAATGTTAAGAAATACAATCCCTCAAAGTTCGTCTCATTCTTCAGGAACAGCCTGACAAGCTTTACTTGTCTTAGACTCAGGTAGAACTTTTTAGGGAACATAAATCTTCTCCAAGGCATCTGTTTCATATGGTAAAAAACTGTGCTGACCTGCACTTGAACTGCCTAAGGACCTATCTCACAAGACTCCTCCTAATGTAGCATTTACTTATTTACTGGTTTAGTGTTTAGAAAGTTTTTCCCTAAAAGTTCAAATACATCTCAAATAAATAATTCATAGGGACATCTGTGTAATCCCTCAGTCGTCCAGGTCTGATCCATAGCAAAAGAAAAATTCAAATCTGTTAACTGGACAAAAAGTTGTAGGAGTGAAGACGTTTCACTGCTCATCCAAGCCGCTCCTTCAGTTCGGTTCAGATTACTGGTGGACACTGCCTTATATGTATCTGAAGGGAGGAGCTAGCTACATAGAGATTCACACAGTTTCCTGTTTAACTTGATGTTGACGTCAGTGTGTTGTCATTTAAAAATGTATCACAATTGTCTTTCTCATATCGTGTTCATGAACAAGGAATTTTTATTTATTTATTTTTATTAATCCCCTATTTAAACAGCACATGCTTTCCACTCCAGTGCCATTTAACCCACAGAGAAGTATCAAATTTAGATCCAAAAGTCCAATCTCCAAGTGATGTGATTTTACTGCCCTGGGATTGGGTATAGTGTAGACATTTTGATTGAAAAACACTAAGCCAATAATTGCGATCTTTATATGATTAGCTCTCGATTCAATTTCTATAGTTTATCAATAACTTGTTTTAAATTCACATTTCTCTAATCATGTATATTACAAGAAACTACAGCTTTGATACCAAAACCAAGACAATACCTCATTTCATGTTAAACCAGATCCACATCAGAGTGAAAATTAGCACTGTTGCCATAAAAATTAACAATTTAAAGCAAAATACTATAACTTTTGAATGGTCAAGCGTCCTCAAAATAGCACCATATAACAGGAAGTTGAAACCCATGACTCCCAAGACTAAGGTGCGAGTTCAAACCACCAGAATACCACATAATAGGACACTGTTGAATGCATAAGAAAATGTCTGACGTGCCCAGTTTAGTGCCTCCAGAGTAAGTGCACGGCGCGCGGCTCTTAGTGTGGAGCGGCTTCGTATCACTTGTTGTAAAAGCGTGTGTAAGACAAACAGTAGGAAGCAGGGTGCCTTAGGGAACACTGTCAGCGGGAGTGGAGAGGAGCATGACGTCTAAACACTGGTAGTAATATCTTTTTTCTAACAAGATGTGTGCGGTCTGCTCGACAACTTTATCACTGACTGGTAAAAGTGCTATTTCCTGTCTGGGATGAAAAAAAGGTAGACGTAGAAGTACTGGGAAATAAATAATAATAATAATTCACAAATGTTTAACACACAAACCCTGCATATTTATACTACGTTCTTCTCTCAAACAGAAAACACCCAACTCACTCAACAACTCCATACACCTTCACTAGAATCATCTGGATAATTTCAGCCCTAGAATTGCCTATCTCTACTGAATAAAGGTTAAAAGGTAGCTGTTAACTTGAAAACTACCATTTCATGACATCACAAGGTGGAACAGAGCATTTTCATTTTTGGAGATATAGACAGACTAATAATCCTGGATTACGCAAACGTGTGAATGAAACAAAACACAACTCTAGGTATGTTTTGAGGTAACAAGATTCCAGCATCACTAAAAACTCACAAGAGATAATTTCATGGACTATAGGACCTTTAAGTAATTACTAGGCCTGAATCCTTCTTAATAAACTATTTGTTAATTATGGATTAAGTCATTCTTCATGCTTTAAGGCTAATTAAGTATACAGTTCTTATAAAGTGTTGTCATAAAATTGAAGTCCTCCTTCTACTCCTTTGCCAGCACAAATATCTTGACTAACAAAGTGAGTTCAAGTCTTATTTATTTCTGTGGGCTCTGTACATTTTGAGTCAGGAGTTGACAAAAAAAAAAAAAACCTCCTGAGAAAAGACTTTTTTGATGGGGACATTAAAGCTGTAGATTTATGATAAAGTGATGGTGAGTGAACTTCCTGGATGACATTGTGGCCTGGTGTGTTGCCAGAATCAACAAAGACTCCTCATTGGCAGTCTTGATGGAGGCTTATGCTAGCACTACAACTTTGACTGGTACATAAATACAAGAGTTATAGGCTCATTTTGGCAACAATGTGATAAACGATGTCCGATGGAGCTTTTTGTTTGAGAAACTGGCATTAAGAGACATTATTATTCAAATTTGGGGATTGAATCTTGGACGTTGGACATCTGGGACACTTTCTAACTTCCTGGAACATTCAGAGTAATTACAACCACTACATAAAACAACTGGGAGGACAGCTCGTGCTCACTTCATCAATGTAGTCTTTTTAATTCAAGCAATTGAGAGCAAAATTTAAACCTGTTCAGAAAAACGAGATCATTTGCATGTTAGTTTTGCAATTTTAGGCAATATGAAATTATTGAAAAGTATGCAACTGACTGAATAAGATGTGTGTGTTGCAGCATGTGTTTAATTTGATTGGCCAACCTACTTACAGCTCACATAGCACCAAACTACAGGAAATGATAATAAAAAAGCAGATGCACCACACAAATTCTGGTGTTGGTGGGAGGATCTGCCACCTGCTTGTGTCCATGGAGATGTTATTGCTTTGCTTAGGTAGAATGTCCCACAGTGTGGCATTAAATTGTCTAGCATTTATTTCATTATTTGTGTTTTTAGAGCTCAAAAATCCCTTGAAAAACACTTGTCTCTCTACAGATCAGACTTGTAACTTAGCCTGGTAGCACCACCTGCTTGTGGAATTAATGCCATACTGTGGAACATTCTATTCTTGGGTTTTGTTTCATTCACACCTTTAACACCCAAACATTGCATATTTAGGCTTCTCTCAAACAAAAAACACTCTGTTCCACCTTGTGATGTCATGTGGCAATACACTCCACTCCACTGTGTTTTTAAACTTGTTACACCTTCACTAGAATCATTTCAGCTCTGGAATTTCCTATACAGTTGAAACCAGAAGTTACATACACTATATAAGAAGACACATGCACTTTTTTTTCTCACTGTCTGACATGAAATCAGACTAAAATGTTCCTGTTTTAGGTCAATTAGGATGACCAAAATTATTTCTGTTTGCTAAATGCCAAAACAACGAGAGAAGAAGTTTTTTAGACATGTTTTCAGTACTTTCTCCGAAGTCAAAAGTTTACATACAGTACTATACATTTTAACAAATTGGGAAAACCCAGATGATGATGCCATGTCTTTGGAAGTCTTTGGATGTATTTGAAACACGCTGTGTCG
>KN470712.1:0-13501 GCA_000787095.1 Periophthalmodon schlosseri | reverse complement strand
ATATATATATATATATATATATATATATATATAAAATACATATCATGCAAAATTGACTTTTTTGGACCTTTATATTGTTGTCCCCTCATCAAAAACATACCTGGAGGTGTACTTTTTTGCTTCATTCATACTTATTTCTTTAATCCATTAATTCAAAATCTTCATCTCTGAGCACTCAGAAATGCTTTGTTTGCACATGGCCAATTTTGTTGCATCATAGATAAAAGTCAGGACTTCTTCTACACAGTTTTCAAGTCCCTAAACCATCACCAGACTGTGGTCAAACTGTGGCAAAGCATGGCCCTGTAGCCATGTAGCCCCAGGGCCTAAAGTGAATGGGCCGAGCTCAATGGTGCATGTCTATAAATTAGCCTTTAGTTGCTAGGTACATCTGGTGTCTCTCCTGCCCACTGACCATTAGCAGTAGTGCTCTTCTCCCACGTGAGCGTGCATCAGGAGCACAGTCTCATGTACCACGTGACTGTTCTGACCAGTCAGAGCGAGAGTTGCTAGAGCGGCACTAGAGTGGAGTACCGCGAGCTGAAGATGACGATTAAAAAGGAGTTTTTAAGACAAGCGAAGGACTTTGAACTGCGAAAAAGTTTATGAACTGAAAATAGGTCAAAATTGACACAAAATCTGATTTTTTTGAACGCTGTAGGTCCCTGTCAGCCGAACATGAGCACTTTGTGATTATGTTGTGCTCTATGGGAAAATTGCTTTCTGGGCAGGAGGGATTTTTTCACTGTAGTACCAATGAGTGGCCACTAATCCAACTCGAGACAGCTCTAAGCTATCCAATCACTTTAATAGATCTGTTTTAATGCTCTGTAGGGGTCTATTAGCATTCACAGGGGATTTGGTAACCTTCCCCTTGCTGACAGCAGAGGGAGCTCCAATGCCTAAATGTCTAATTGGAAACAAAGGTGTAGTTTAAAAATCTTATTTCCCTTAACATTATTTTAACTTGGAAAATGCGAAATACTTTTCCTAAGGCAGTTAAAGCCACAAGAATGCATCACATGTGAACTTGTATAGTTTTCAGCTAAATAAATAAATGTAGTAACATACCTTTGCTTACTTAATAAAATCGTTTTGTCTGAAAAACTCTTTTTGCGCCGCACCAAAAGTTGCGACTGAAAACAAATCAGCGGGAGTTGTACAAGATGGATTCTCGTTAGTTCAGCCACAGTGCAAGGTTCATTTTGATCACACATAACAGTTCAGATGGAATGACCCACTTTTGTGCATCGTGAGCTCCCATTTTAACATCTCAGTCATATTTGTGCCGTTAAAAGTACTTTATAAAAGCATTTGTGTTATTGTCGCACTAAAGGATTATGGACTTGTTAATACGCTTGTATATGTAGCACCACACCAGAGTTTGTGATACTGTGTGTGTTATCTAGAGGTGAATATGTGATACAAAGCAGACCGCGCCGTGTCTGCCGATGAATATTACATCCTCTGTGTAATCCCACATCTACACTCACCAGTATAACACACACTACACACACACATTACACACACTTGTACGCCAAAACACACACTGTACGCACACTCGGGCTTGGAGTCAGCAGTCAGGCGGGGTCGGTTACTCGGGGCGACAGCACAGAGACCTCCACTGCATTACTGCGCTCTGATTGGCCGAGGGAGACGAGACGAACAGGACGTCCCAGCCTAGTTTCTCTGCACGGGAGAGCTGTGTGTGGGAGAGCAGAACGTTTGTGTAAGAGTGCGTGTTTTAAGACGTCCCAGCCTAGTTTCTCTGCACGGATGTGTGTGTGGGAGAGCAGAACGTTTGTGTAAGAGTGCGTGTTTTAATTGTGTGTGTGCGCGCGCGCGCGCGTGTGTGTGTGCGTCCCCACTTAACCTCCTGCGATATGGGGGCAGCAGGGTTATATAAAGCTGCTTCACCAGACACTAGCTCCCACACACAGCTCCAGCACGCACCATGTGGACAGCCTTTTGTCTACCAGTGCATGGGTTAGACTGTTTGGCACCCAAATCCAGCATGTTGGCCAAATTGAAATATCTTCCACAAAAATGCTTCTGTCTGATGTAGACGTTGGTAGATTATGGAAAACGCTGATAATAATGTGGATGTTGTAGGGTCGTCAAAAGAACAGAAAATCAGATACTAAATGATACTAAAACTAGATACTCATTTAAGCAAGTATCAGTACTGAAAAAGTCACACAACTGGATCAAATTGGACCTTTCCTGAACAGTTTCATCTTGAGTTTCATCAGAGCTAGCGCAAGACCACATGTGTAATAAACAAATACTATTTTGTGTTGAAAATGGCAATATTGTCTGAAAAAGCTTTTAAAATGATCATTTAGGTATTAAAATCGGTATCGAACATCATGTTGGTGCAACTACTATAAATAGAATATCCTCTGTCTTTGTATAGAAAAATCTTGTAGCTTAGACCTTTACAGACATATTCTTAAATGCATGGGATTCTTGTATTAGTTTAGCTGGTCATATTTCAGTGTTATTTCAAATGTTAACGCATTGTCCTACTGTTTAAACATGTATTGCAAATAAATCAATCACAATCATAATACTTGAAAAAAATCACAATTCTATAAATTTTTTTCAAAACTGTGCAGCCGTAATCGTTTGTAAACTAAAACTGCTGCCAAAGAAGCTGATTTGATGATGATAATAATAATAAATAATAAATAATGATAATAATTTCTGCACTTGAATAAGCTGAAAAAACCTCCTTGTCAAAGACCAGCTGTGACTACAATAGTTTACCACGACCGGGTGTGGAGTGAATGAATGATGCACCAAAAATGTAAAGCGACTCTGAGTGTCTGGAAAAGTACTATTTGAGACTATTGCATTGTTCTTCTTCTTATTATTTTACAGTAATTCAATGTTTCCAATTTGTCTCACACTTAAACCTCAACAAATACATTTAAAAGGGACATATTTTAACACATTTCTGAAGCACTCTTAAAATATATGAATAAAATTATCTGGAAAATATGGACCCTTTTGTCAATATTGCCCCCCCCCCCCGTGTCTGTGCCTTGGTTTTGTGTGGATTTTATCAGATCTTTGTTGACAGTCTCTGTGTTGCAGTTTGCTGGTTTGACTGGGCACTAGCAAATGAGCTGTGAAAAGATTTGGCTGAACTTCTGGCTGAGAGGTCATTCCACTTTCTATTACACCCAGGGCGCTTTGTGTTTGAGTTCACAGTGTTCCCTTTGATTCTGGCCCTGTAGAAGAGACACCAATAACAGGGCTGGACCATACTGGAAAATACAGAGAGATGTGATACAGATATTAAAGCTGCTGTTCCTGGGCCGGTCACAATAATTCAGATTGTTCTATATATGAAAGCTGGAACAATATATTTTTTGGCTCAATATTTATTGTGTGTATAATTTATTTATCATAATGAGGATGTAATATGATAAGATTTGAGCTGTGGACGGTTGAATAAGACACCTCTACGGCTAATTATTGGTTAATGCTGTTATTTATATGTTGCAGCCATAGACTGTATAAATAAATGGACATAGCTAACCTGCTAGCCGCTGTTTCACATAGGAAGTGATCATGGGCGCGCTTCCAGCTCCATCGACTCTATTTCACTTTACATTGGAAAAACTGTCGGCCCTCTCTCTGTAACTGCTGCTGTCAGGCCCGTCATTTTGGTCTTAAAATGTTCATATTAACGGACTCTACATGATCCTGGTGTTTTTATTTCGCTATTGTGTCCGTAAATCAAGATATGCATGCACTACATTAGTAACACACAAATCAGGCGCTTTCTTTCCCTGAGGTCGCTCCCGCTAGCATTAGCAACAGGTTTGATTGACAGCGTTGTTAAGCGCCCGCTTCCTGCTAAACCAGCGGTGCGGGCGGGAAGGGGCGTAGCCTTCAACAGCCTCGCTCTTGGTTTGGCTCTTTGGTTGCCATGAGACTCGCGGTCAGAACTCGGCTCCAAATTGGCCCCTATAACTGCTCCAGCCTTGATGAGCTTCATTTGACTGGAGCCGAACGCTCTGGGTGACGTCACACTCACTTAGTCCACTTGTTTATACAGTCTATGGCTGCAGCTCATGCCTTTTGAATGATACTGTCTATTTAAATCTGGGATTATCTTGTTGTGGCGTAAAGTAGTTTCAATATTATTGTTTATCGCAGTATTTCTCTGTAGCAATATATCGTGCTTCAGAATTTGTTTTCGTGACAGGCCAAGCTGTACCTGGTTTTTACTGTCTTAAAAAATGTGAAAAACAGAATTTGAACCACTGCAAAATGTTTAAAAAATGTACAAAGTTATTTCTCACCTACCTTATGCATTTGAGCATCCTAATTATTCACCCAAATGAGTTTATAAGCTGCATTGAAGGATGGGTCAAATACAGAGGACAAATTTCCCTTAGGGGACTATAAAGTGTACCTTAACTTTAACTTGTAATTCCTTTTCAGAACTTTCAGAGAAACACCAGAGTGACATTTTGTCATCATGGTAAAGCTAACAACAACTCGCATACTAATGTGCACTTTCTAATTACCGTCAAAAATGAAAGTGAAACTTATTAACCATGTTAATACATTGTTTTCGGTGAATATAGCATTTTGAAAATAATAAAAGCTAACATGGTGATCTAAATATGTTATGCGTTAGCGGTTAATACGCCATAGAAGTAAAATACCCCTCTTTAATAAAACCAACCTTAAATCAGTTATTGCGATGGTAAATATTGTGTTATCGGTTTTGGGAAGATTGTCTTATAGCAAGACTGAAACATGAAGTGAAATTTCATTTGCGATTCTTTTTGCAGCTTTATTTTGTGACATATTGTACCGCCCTCACCAATAACATAACAAAATGGTCGTTAGCCGTAGTTGTAATTTGCTGTAGTATGAATGATGCGTTTGACCTGATTTGCCTGACATGTTTGCTTGTGTTTACCTTCTGAACATTATCCTATGACAACAGCTCCAGGCCCTGGCCCTCTCCAATCTCCTCTCTCCCCCTACTCGTGTGGGTGCTTTTGTGTGTGTGTGAGTGCGCCCGTGTGCTTGTGAGTGTGTGCGCGCGTGTGTTGCCCTCCACATGTTGGAAATTCAATCTGACACACAGTGGGGAGGAAGGATCCGCCGCCAGGGCTATACGCACTCAGTCGTTAACCAGCGCTCAGTTCTATGGAAGTAGAAAACTGCGAACCTGTCAGTCCAGTCGGGAGATAGGGGGCGATATTGACAAAACTGAATATCAGTGTTTGTGTGGAGTAACTCACAGTACAATAATGGGTCAGTCCAACAAAAATGTATTTGAATGTATTTGAGGTTTGAAAAGAACTGAAAGATTTAGATTTAAAATATCATAAACCTGACCCGTGTCCCCAGATATGAGGTAAACATAACTGTAATGCAGATTTATTCTTAATTACAAAAACATTGGACATGATGCAGCATTTATTTGTTATATTTTGGTGTTTTGTTTCTCAAGACGATTATCCAATCAAAGAGCAGAATGAGCCTCACATGACTCTCTCATTTGGGTTGTCAGTTTGAATCCTGAAATCCAGTCTGTTTGAACCTAAAACGCCTCTCTCTGATCTGTAAAAATGTACATTTCTTTAAAACAACATTCACAATATGATCTGTGTTTTGAGAATCATCCCACCTCTACAGCCAAAGCACTGTGACCCTTTTAATGGTTTCCCATCGTCTCTCTGCTCTCGATGAACTTTCAGTCTAGGAACTATATTTCTTGATCCTGAAGTTGTGTGTTGTTTTTTTTTTTCTTGGTCCTGAAGTTGTGTGTGTTTGTCTTTCTCAGTTTGTGCGTTTTTGTCTTTCCAGTTTGTGCGGCATCGTCCCAGGTCTGAGCAGTGTGCTGCTGCCTCGCATGAACCCTTTTGTCCTGATCAACATGGCCGGAGCACTGTCCCTTTGCATCACCTACATGCTCATAGAGATCAAGTAAGGACTGTTTGATGTGTAGGCCTAGACAATAAGTCAAAGCAAATAGTTTTAAGGAGGCCTGGGTCTTGTTAAATATGTGTTATGTATATTTTCCTATGTAAGTTTCTATATCTCTCAGTCCAGAGACACAGCGCTGACTGGTTTCCCCCAATACCATAATTTTTCTAATGAATGAATTAAATTTATGAATAGTTATTGTTGTTGTTGGTAACTGATGTGAACACTATGAACACTACAAATATGTACTGCTCAGCTAACCACGAAATACGTATTGTTTAAGTGATATACGGAAAAAAAAGTTAAAAGATTTAAAATGATTGTCATGGCATTAATCATTTTTGCACATTTTTACATTTTTTTACTCAGTCTCACGTGTGTTTGTGTTTGCTCAGTAACTACAACGCCGTGGACACCGCGTCAGCTGTGGCCATCGCTCTCATGACCTTTGGGACCATGTATCCTATGAGTGTGTACAGTGGAAAAGTACTGCTACAGGTGGGACTTACAATAACCTGTATCTATGAATCAGCCTCCTACGATAAAATATAAAGTACTGAGTATTTCTGTATCCTCTTCTTCAGACCACGCCCTCGCACATCATCGGACAGCTGGACAAACTGCTCAGAGAGGTGAGTTATCAATACTTTTCATTGCCATAGACCACTGTTTAAATGCATCAATCAATCTATATAATTTGCAATTTTGAGCTTTAAATGTGTTATAAAGTTGTCCCTTTATCAAAACACAGTTGGAGTTATTTCATTCATGTATCTTTAAATCATCTTTGGGAAAAAAACAAACAAAAAACTCAAAGCTCATACCATCGTGAGCCTCCAGCTGATCATGTTGGTTAAAGAGAGAGTATTGTACAAAATTGACTTTTTGGAGCTTTCTAGCATGTTATAAGGTTGTTCGCTCATCAAAAATATGCCTGAAGAGGTTTTAGATCTTGCGTTCTCTCCCGGGCCCTATTCGAATCCTCCAGTACAATCCTGTCCAATGCTCAGCCCACGTCACCCACAGTAGTTTTTTTTGTGTGATAGAAAATATTACACTACAATTTCACAAACCTGATGTGATGCAGTAGTTTCATTAGCGGGATGCACACCGGTCGAAAATGAAACACTTTAATACATGTAACGTGGTGCTTTAAATATGTTATGTGTTAACAATTAAGACCCCATAAAAGTGTAATAGCCCCTCTTTAAATGTGAAAGTACAAACCATGTTCTGTCCGTAATGTTTAATAGATATGGGAGGCTGAATCACTGTGTTCGTTTGGATAAATTTAGCTACGTGGCCCTTTTCACTTGGGCGGCACGATAATAACGGTCACCTATAAATATCGGCTGATAATGGAAATTGTGACGTCGCACCGATAATTACAATAATCCAAATTTTCACAGATAATTTAGTCAGATAATTAGAAGGCCAAAGGACACTGATTCTATCGCTCCGCCCCCTGCTCCAAGAGAGAACAAGTGATTACATATATGGGCTTTTTTAAGTTCTAGAGGAAAGATATTTCAGCCAAACTTCATACCAGCCCAGAGGGAATACAGGCTTCCTTCTAAAATACCATCAGAAGAATACAGGATTACTTGTCCCCATTTGACAGAGGGACATCACCACATTGTATTGTCTGTCTAAGGTTTAAGTTATGTTTCTGTCTGTATCCGATCAGGTGTCGACTCTGGACGGGGTGCTGGAGGTCAGGAACGAACACTTCTGGACTGTTGGCTTTGGCTCTTTGGTAAGTTCACACACACATACAGGGGTTTCATGTTTTGTAGGAACATTACGTTAACTTTATAATTATTACTTATGCTGAACCAGATTTTTTTCTCTCTTAAAAACGTGAAAAACAGAACTAGTTCAGTTTAAATGGTTTGCAGTGGTCCAAAGTTATTCGTCACTTACCTTATGCATTCCGAACATCCAAATTATTCAGTGCGGTGAGTTTATAAGCTCTCCTCACAACTTTCAGAGGCCAGAGTGTTTTGCCACCATGCTAGTGCTAACAGCAACTAGCATGCTAACAGCGCACCAGCCTTAGTTCCTGGTTCCCTGGCTGATAATGGTCTCATTTTGGTGCTAAGAGCTACTTTTACAATTGATCTGTACTGTGGCAAAACAGGAAAAACGTATACTGTCCCTTTAACTTTAAATCATGTTGTTGATCTAATATAGAAGGATTTAGCTGATTTTTGGTCCCCACAAAGCACAATGCGAGGAAGTTAGCGCAAATGTGAGCGGGTAGTCATCAGAGTGGGGACTAAAATCTATAGACATAGAGGTTGTTTGGGCTGGACCCTCTGATCTCCGCTGGACTGAGTCAGAGCATCTCCTGTTTTCTGTCTGCTCGTTCACATGGACACACACAACAAACCATTCAAGCACTCGTCTACAAACACAAACTTTCCATTCAGCAACAAAAGACCTAGTTTCATAATCATGTTTTTAGTTAGTCACTTTAGTTCATTCATTAATAAAACAGTGATCAAAACAATGCAACAAGGAGTCATAACCGTTTGCCGAATGTCTCCACCCACTCTCTCCCCATTTTGCGCTGCATCTGTCCCATGTCTGATAAAGCCTGAAAATCTTAAATAAACACAAGCAAAATAAACAGTTCTTCACAATTATTGACACCAGAACTAAACTAACTACCCCTCATAGTATGTGGCCAACTTAATTTCAAAGTTCATTTGACATTAACAGCCAGATACAAAAGCATTATAACTTGACAATGTCTTTATATAGTATAAATGGAATAGAAATGACTTATTTTTGTTTCTAAAATGATATATATTTTTTAGTTCTTACAATTATATTGTGTCCTGAATAATCCTGTTAATCAATAAAGTGAATAATCTATATCCTTCGTCTCAATTATACCACTGGTATTATTTTCATTTCCCATCATTTGGTTTTAGATCAGTGCAGTCCAAATGTATTGCATACGTTGTTCACATTGCACTCGTGTGATCAGCGCTAGAATCAAAATACAGACATTTGGGTAGTTATTGATTTCTACTGTGCTACTTTCAGACATGCCTGTTTTCCCTGAAGTGCTAGAAAGATAGCATGCATCTTCATGAATTGTGCAGCTGCCTGTAGGTGGCGCTCTGCCTGTCCCCGGCCCCCTGCCTGCGTGACCTGTTGATGCTTTGGTATCAGTGCAGCCTCTGTTGTTGTTGTACTGGCACAGTGTTGGTTGTTGGCCCATTGTGGGAGGGCTGTCCAAACTGATCTGACCCGATGAGTGCACCATGGCCCTGGGGAGCTCTGAGAGCAGCCAGCCCTCTCCCCTCCACACTCTTCCCTACTCCTCCACACTGCTCCACAGTGCAGAGAGAGCAGGCTGCTTTAACCCTGTCTGACCCCGAGCCAGCACGTTTAAAAGGCGGAGAGGGGAGGGGAGTGTAGAGAGAGGAGTCTGGTACATTTTATATCACAGTGTGTGTTCAGTTCAGGCAGATGGAGTGGTACTAGCTAAACTTCACTTATTTTTATACCATTAGAAAATTTCAAGGTTGATTCCCAGAAAACTTTAGTTTTCCAAACACACCAAAATAACATTAGCGTTAAATACTACCTAGGGCTTTAAACAAATGGTCCATCCACGTTCTCCTATTTCACGCCAGGAAAAGTAACTTGAATGCATGAAGTCTAATATCTATGTCTGACCTTCTTACCCCTCCCTCTCCTTCAGGCTGGCTCCGCCCACGTCCGCATTCGCCGTGATGCCAACGAGCAGCTGGTCCTGGCCCATGTTACCAACCGCCTGATGCCGCTGGTGTCCACTTTGACAGTGCAGATCTTTAAAGATGACTGGAGCCGACCCCTGCTCTCAGGGGCTCTGTCCTCTCCCTCTATGCCTCCTCTGGGGCACACGGACGGGTACGGCCCCTTGCCCTCTGTCACCTCTCTGGAGCTGGACCCTCTAACCTCCACCCCAACCAAACCCACCAGCCCCCCTCCAGAGTTCTCCTTCAACACCCCGGGCAAAAACGCTCAGCCTGTGGTGCTGCCCGCCCCTGGACACCACCTACAGCGGCCCTACACTGTGGGCTTGGGCTACACGGGCTCCTCCTACACAGGGGCCCTGGGACAGGGCCTCACCCGCCCCCTGGGCACTCTGGGCTCTTTGGGCACTGGGGGCACTGGGGGCACGGGCTTTGGGCTGGGGGCCACCTCTCAGAGCTACAGGACTGCTTATGGAGGGCCCACTGCTCCTCTCAGGTTCAGCGGCTCTGCTCCTCTGGGCTCACAGGCTCCATACAGACCATACAGACCCTGAACATGGACTCTAGTGTTTCTAATGGACGCACAGTGGACTTAGTGCTATTTATTTGGGTGCAAGGGGGACCTGAAAAGACCTGTATATGGATTGTTCTATTCTTTTTGTCTTTTTTACCGTGATGTTGCGAGCTGATCTCGGTGTGAGGTCTGACACAGCTTTGTTATAAAGGAATCTATTTTTAAGTGAGGCGCTACATTCCCCTCTGTTCCTCTTTATACTGTATACAATCATTCCATCTCATTTGAATATCACCTGCTTCACTAAAACGGGGCTTTGTGACCAAAGTATGAAGTGGCACACACTACTCCTCTTGTTATAGAGAGACATGTATCTATGGTTTTAAAACATTACAACATGCACATTACATGTTTTTATTGTAAGTAAATCTTTCTCTCTAAACTCTGACTTAATAGTCTTGTTATCCATAACCTACGCCATACTTTCAGTTTGTTTGGTACAGAGTAATAATTGTTATAAGTCATAGCTTTACTGCAAACTCAAATGAAGGATTTTGATTAAGCAGCAGGTGATTTTTAAGTGTTGTAGTCATCCAAAAAACAATTACATCATAAACCAATCAAAGTATCAAAGTATACAACAATAATAAACTTAATACAACAGCAAAACGGCACCATACCCCCGCCCGTCCTCTCCCCTTTAGTCCTCCAGACCCCGCCCCTCCTCTCACACGCTCCCCTTTAGTCCTCCAAACCCCACCGCTTCTCTCCTTTTCTTTCTCCTTTAGTCTTCCAAACCCCGCCCCTCTTCTCCCTAACGTCTCTCCAGACTTTGCCCCTCCTCCCTCTCACACCCTCCCATTTATTCCTCCAAACCCTTCCTCAGTCTCCCGTTTAGTCCTCCAGACCCCGCCCCTCCTCTCTCCTCACTCTCCCCTTTAGTCCTCAGTGCGTGGGTGTGACGGTGACGGTGACGGTGACAGGAGCAGACAGGACATGGATGTGTTGGAAGGCTAACAGACTGCTGAGCCCCACACCAGAGCTAACGCCTGCGCAGCTAAAGACACTGCTCATGGGAACTTTGAGTCTGACCAGGGGAGAGACTTCTCATTTTGATCTTACAATGTTTGTTTTAACCCGCTCTTCACGATCCTGGTTTTATTATTTCACTATTTTTCCATAATTCAAGATATGAACATTAACAACCTTGCTCCTGATTGGCTCTTTGGTTGCTATGATACGCACACTCAGAATTCTAAATATTGTTTTTTTTTTTCCAAATTAGCCGCTATAACTGCTAGCCTCGATTAGCTTTGGCTGGAGGAGAACTCTATGGGCGATGTCACACTCCCTCAGTCCACTTTTCTATACAGTCTATGAAGAAATCCCTGATATTAAGCGCCAACAAGCTGCCCCAGTCTGTGTGTGTCTCTGTGTGCCCATGTCATTCCCAGTTTGCCTTCACTGCATCAGAGTTGTCTTTTTAATTGTAATGCTAACAATGACTAGCATGCACTTCCTGGTTTGCGGACAACCAAATGCGTTATAATTGATGCAGACAACACACAGTTTCATTTTTAAGCTTTAGAGATGCTTTCAATATGTCTATTCTGTCCTGGGGAAAAACAAAATGGACTTTTTAACCAAACTGACTAGAGGGTTGCGTTGAAAATAGAAATACTTCTTGGTTTAAACTCTTGTGAATAAAACAAACCTTCATCAGGTATATGTTGTCCTGATACATATGAATATTCTTTTGTTGCACTACGTAACTTTCCTGGTGGAGGGTCTGCCACAGCAACTCAATTGAGACAGAGACATATGACAACTACTGTATTTTTGATGCTAAGTTTCATTTGTCTACAATGACATTTTTCTGGGCCGGGCTCCCACAGGGGCAATTTTTGAGGTGGCGCTACTGATTCATCCTTCAAAATTTTCTCTTGGGGTCTTCACTCAAAATTAGAACTCACTAAAGTCAAATTATCTGTACCACTTAATTGTCTATACACCATTGTTTACTGCTTGATTTTTGCGATTTTCCTCAAAATTGTACAAATACAATAGGGCTCTCACACGAGTGCAAGGCGGGCGAATCGCTGAAAATAAAACATTTGTTAGCAGTGCAGACAAGTGCATGTTGCTTAGATGTTTGTTACATTTGGCAACAAGTATTAACAGTCAATATCAAACGTCCAGCTCCAGTTTTTAAAAATTCACTAATGTGTGCAGGATGTGGTGCTTGATGAAGTAGAAGCAAAATTTTATTGTCAAACTGTTATGAAGAAATGTTTATTACGTGGTCGTTAGCACTTTTGACAATTTCGGCTAACCGCTAACATTCATAATCTAAGCAAAACAGCTGCATGCAGTGATGTTTTCCAAACAAGGCTCTGGTGTTACTTTCGTGTGGTCGAGTGGCTGTCAGTCGCCAAACTAGGCCTGTTTATTCGTAGTTTGAGATGTTTCCCTTTGAAAATGCATTGTCACTTCCGGGACCAGGGCAGGTAGAATTGTGGCAATTTTTTTTTTTAAAGAAAACAAAGCTAGAATGCTAGAAATCAGCCAGTTGGACCCGGAAGTGACATCATCACTTAACTACTCTATGACCACACACACACACAGTGTAACCACGGTTAACATATTCTAAGTGTTGTCGTAATCACATCACAACTGTGAAAGTCTGTCAAGAGTGTTGCCCACAAAGGCATAAGAGAGATAGATACGTTAAAGATCGCAAAGCAAATTCAAAGCTAGAAATAAGTGAAAATACTTGAGCTGAAACTCAACGCTCAGAAAAGTCAAACCATTAGTATAGTTCCTATTGAGTGTGAGTACTCCACAGAGGACAGTATGGACGGGTGGAATGGGACGTTAAGTCTTTATGGCTCTAGCAAGAAGGCAGATAGTTCTTCTGAACACGCCAGAGTTGACAGAACAACTCCGCTTGCTAAGAGTAATTCAAGCAGTAGTAGTAGGAGAAGTAGTAGGTCTTCTTCATTTTGGAATTTCTTTAAAAAATGTGTTAAGTCCAAAAAGAAAAGTGAAACTGCTTCCTCCTCTTCTGAGAAACCTGCTGGGGACACGATGCACAAAGGTACTGAGGAGCACAATTATTTTTATTATCCTTATTGGGAGTCACCTCCATCCACTTCATCCTCCTCATCATGTGGGTCAGACTCCTCATCCTCTTCATCCTCCCTCTCATCTTTTAGCAGTTCTGAGTCTCAAACATCAGAAGACAGTTGTCCAAGGCATTTCTACACGCCCCCTG
>KN470710.1:18788-29233 GCA_000787095.1 Periophthalmodon schlosseri | reverse complement strand
TATTTTATAATTATTTTATTTCATTACTCTAAAACCCATGAATACATTTACAGTATGCACTATGCAGGTCTCAACATTGACTTCTACCATAAAATATTTACAATATGTATGTATATTTATATAAAAATACCTGAGAAAAATATACCTGAAGTTACAATTCACTGAAATCAAAACATATTTTTACAGAGCTTTAACAAGTTGATCACTTAATCGCAACTATCTGTGTAATCCCTCAGTCGTCCAGGTCTGACCCAAAGTAAGCCAAAGTTAAATCTGTCAACTGGACAAAAAGTTGTAGGAGTGAAGACGTTTCGCTGCTCATCCAAGCCACTTCTTCAGTTCTGATCAGATCACTGGTGGACGCCTAATGTCTATCTGAAGGGAGGAGCTCACTACATTGAAACTGTAAAAGCTACTGTTCTGAACAAACCTCCATTCAACCTTAATAGCCCTGGCTGGTTCTATTGTTCTCTTTGTTCCTTTGTTTGCTGGGTCTGAGGATGGGGTTGTATGTAGGTGACAGGTGATGTCTGAGACCCCCATTACTGTTCAAGGAAGGATTTTCTTTCCTAACAAAAATTGATTCTTTAACTCCCCTCTCAAACCATTTCTTTTTTCTGACTAAGATCTGGACCTCACTATCTTCAGAGTGGTTAGTGGCTTTCAGATGGAGATGTACGGCAGACTGTCCAGATGACAGATTTAACTTTGGCTTTTACCTTAATCGTAACTAGTTGATTATTGGATTACTAATTTAGTCGACGATTATCTCAGTAATCGTTTCTGGACTATGCACAGACTCTAAAACATGCCATGTGCCAGGAGAACACGTTTTTATGAAAAATGGCACAGGAAACATCACTTTAGCTTCATCTGGGTCAAATGTAGTAAAAATCTCATATTCACAGGTCTTTAACAATCTAAACAACAAATCGATTAATTATAACAATAATCGCTAGACTAATCAATCAACAAAATAATCGTTAGGTGCAGCCCTAATATTTTAGATTGGATAATGTTTGGGTTTTTAGGTGAAAGTTTACATGTTAAAAGCTAATCAGACCAAAAACTCAAAGTAGCTGCTCCGTACCGCACTACTAATAAAGGAAAGCTGAGGGATGTGGATGGGTTAAACTGTTTCAGGTGAAGCAGCATTAGCATGTAGCAGGTTAGCACAATGTGGACTCACCGAGGACCCCCTGATAGTCCACCAGGTCGAAGTAGACCACAGCCACCGAGGTCCATACTCCAAGCAGAGCCAGCACAATGAACCAGGTGAAGAAGCTCCCGCCCCCAGAGCTAGACTCCGCCTTCTTTCCATTCCTATTGGCCATTGCTGGTTTAGCGCCATCTGCAAAACACAAAAAAACAATGTGTGAATATTATTAGAAATGGGTACTGGGTAATATGATTGTTTTGATGAAATGCTGCAAAATTAGGCTAAAAATAAATATTGACTACAATGTTAATCTACTTTTTGTAGTTAATTTTACAGTCCATACTCAAATTTGTGCAAGCATGTTTTAGCAGAATTCTACCAGGGTAACGGAAAAACACATTCTTCATTCGACACATCAGATTAGGGTTGTCAAAAGTATCGAAATCAGACGCTAATCAATACTAAAACCAGTATCAAAACTAGATACTCATTTGAACAAGTATCGATACTAAAAAGTCACATTCACAGGACAGAAATGAACCTTTCCTGAATAGCTTTAGAATGATCTTGAGCTGTATCAGAAGAAGTAGTATAAGAAGTATAAGACCTAGCATATGTCAATGGACGTATGCTAGGGATTACACAGATATAAGGCCACATGGTAAGATGCAATAAAGTACAATGATTTAATGTTGAAAATGTCATTCTAATGTCTAAATAAAGAGTGTTTTTTATTATCACTGTGGTGTTGGAATCAGTATTGAGTATGGAGTCTATTCCTTAGTATCAAAATCAATTTTGAAATTTTAGTATAGTGACAACACTACATCAGATCCTCTACTGTACTATGCACTGTAGCAACTGTTACACTGCTGATGCAGGATCTGTGTCTGACCTTGGCATTTATCTGTATAAATGTTTAGTCTTTTGCAAAATATTAAAACTACCACAAAAACAAACTTTTTCGACCCAAGAGCATTTATTTCATTCTCACTCATTTGTACTACAAAAAATTCTACAACACCTGTCAAAAGTTTTCACACACTTTTCCATGTAATGTTTTTTCTTTATTTCCATGATTGTTTACAATGCAGATTCTCACTGAAGGCATTTTAGATTTTAGATTTTTCAAAAATAGCCACCCTTTGCTTTGATCACTGCTTTATACTTTTGGCATTCCACTAATGAACCTTGACAAGGCACAAGTAAAAACCATTTCAGGGCCTCACTGAGAGAAGGCCAAAGGTTTTGCAGTGCTGTTACAAAGCAAAGCTATTTTGAGGAGTTTGAATCAGTTGAGTCTTTTTTCTCTTTGCTACATAATTCCATATATCTTGCTTCATATATTTGATGTCTTCAGTGTGTATCTAAACTGTAGAAAGTAGTAAACAAAAAAAAATACACTGAATGAGCGTGTGTGACAGGCAGTGTATGTTTGTCTGTCAATATTATCACCCAAACCTGTTGAAATATTCTACCCACTCAATGACTGTGCCAGTATCTTGAATAAGTTTACTAATACAAAAATTATATATATTTTTCTACCATCATTGTTAATCTTTGGAGGACAGAGACAAAACAGGCCAAGACTTGGTGGACCCAAAGAAAACAGTGGGAGCTATTCCGGTCCAGTGTCTATTTCCACCCAGCGTAAAGAACAGAGGAGGAGAAAAAACAGGTGTGAGGAGGACGAGAGGAGAAGGAGGACGAGGTTTCGCATTACTCTGGGCTAAAGGGACAGTCTAAGTGTGAACCTGTCAGTAGCAGATGTGTCAGTATTAGACAAAATGTTCAGAGATGATTAGCTGAAACTATATTAAAATGTTTAGAAGTTGGAACAGCCGCGTTAGATGCTTAGCCACCACTGGTAAAAGCACTGCAGTGTCAGAATACTTTCAACTGAATGCCAACTTCCCTAATTAGCATCATAAAATCTCTATTGGTCTACTTTGGCTGGCTAACAGGAAAGCTGGCTACTGTAATGTAACCTAGCCTTAACCAAAATACCTGTTCCTGAACCTAACCTTAACCTTAACCTGATTGGAAAATAATAAATCATCAAAAACGAATATTTGCTAGCATAGCACCAGTGCATAGTGGATGTTATTTGGGGAAAATGGTGCTTCATCCATGATAAAATGAATGTCACGCTAATAAGACTACATGCTGAATATCAGACGTCTCAAAAAAAACGCCTTAATTAGCCACTCACTTAGATTTCAATATATAATATATGCCTATTGTTAAAATAAAACTCCTGAATGTCTCCAGAGAGGACCACATAGCATTGACCATGGATGAAAATCATTAGGCTGTCTGCTAATGGATTGGCTAATATAGTAAACTGGCCACATATTTAAATCTATTAAGAGTATTAGGTCTACTTGAGCTTCAAACACTTTTAAAATAGCCTGCTTTCAAGTGTTCATTGACTAATATGGCACTATAGCCAGCACAGATGTATATCGATGAGGGACAGTGTTCAGAACTAATGTAATGTGCGGCATATGGTACCAGATTTTCCTTTAATCAGCCTGTTCTGTGAAGCTGGACATATGTATATTCACATGGCTAGAAAATAATCAGATAACCCTATAATTAGAGTAGATCAATTTGTAGGTGTTTGTTTACACGTCCAAAAGAAATCACATCATCAAAAACATGTATCAGTGAATCAATGGATTTGTAAGACAAAGTACAATGAATTTAAATAAGCATTTCCATCTTTAACATTTTCTCTTAAATTTTTGTATTTGCCCATGGGGCGCCCCCCTGGAGCATATCATCAATGCCATGGTAAAAAACAATGCACTCTATAAAAAGTGGAATCTTGTTCATCATAACAAATCTATAGCCTAAGATATTACTTTTTTAAATATACATAAAAGTTGGCTATAATTAATAATAAATAAATAATGCATCAGATTTATATAGTGCTTTTTTGGACACTCAAAGACAATTTACAGAGCATCATTCATTCACTCCACACCCGGTGGTGGTAAGCTATTGTAGCCACAGCTGCCCTGGGGAAGACTAAAGTGAGGCTGTCAATCTGTGGCTTTGGCCCCACCAAATACCACTAACACATATGCACATACCACTTTCATACTAGGCAAAGTGTCTTGCCTAAGGACACAATGACCAAGTACCAACCAACCAATACAAGTACTAACCAGGACCAGCCTTGATTACTAAAAATACCCAAAATTGCCATCTGGGACAGCCCCAAAGTGCACAAAATGACTGCAAATTTGGTTTATGGTCATAAAGAATTTTCTGGGGGAGAACCCCAGGCCCCCTTCCCCCAATCTCAATAGTCTGAACAAAAAGTGTGTCCTTTAGAATTTACATGTGGTCCAGTTGTCCACCAGTGCCACCAGTGTTTCAAAATCCTGGAGGTGCCACAGTATTTGCCACATTAATTTACCCTTTTTGCATTTTTCTGCACAGGTGTGAACAATTAGAAAGAAATCAGATAACTCACATAAGGTGTAACTTTACAGGACATTTCAATAATCTGATCACATATCAGATAATGCTCAGATTTGTGTTGTGCATGTAAACATAGTCAGTAGTAATGAGATGTTTAGAGCCATGACTTATGAGTTTGGAATGAGCCTGGTGTGGCACTGATTTATGATAATGACAGCTAATACAAAGACTTTAAAGGTGGGGGATTATTGAAAGCAGCAGACTCCTCCTCTGGGCTTGGACAGTACGCCTTTATGATCTTTAATAGCGTGCTGAAGGCAAAACTGTTTGCAGTAGTGGAAGCAATATTGTTTGAGCTTTTTGTGTGACCCCTGAAGAACCAGTTTTTCTCAACAAATGTGTAATCAACTTATTCATGCACTCCCTGACTATACCACTTTAATAGCCACAGATGCCTTGGGGCAGACTGACAAGAGACGTGGCCATCAGTCAGTGCCTATGGACCCTCCTACAACCACCAATCTCATTCAGAATTTGGTGAAAAGTCTTGCCCAAGTACACAACGACATTGGTCTGAGACTGAACTAGCAACAAACAATTTCAGGGCCAATGCTGCAACTACTGAGCCATTGCAGAATGTATTTAGAATAAAATGTACAAAAACGTAGGGATGGATAGCAAATCTGTTACCTGGTAGTCAGCTGGTAGTCTATCTTGTATCAGTGATATCGGGGATCAGATATTTTTAATGCACTGAAAGCAAACATATGGCTGTATGTTTACACTGGCATAAAAAGTACAACAAATGTATCCCAAGTTAGATCCCGTGACTATATTTGTAATTATTTTTAACCAAAGTGATTTTTTTTGTGAACTTCACTACAACCTTGCTTCAATTTGTGGGTCTTGCTTAAGATTGTAAATGTTTTTTATCCGCAGTTAACGGCCACAACAACGAGAAATTGGATGAAAAAGACCAGCCCTGCCAAAAGTAAGAAAAATGCACATCTAATTGTAATCTTGACACAGTCACATTTAAAACACATTATTAGCCAAGACCAAGACTCCTCTCCTTACCCGTTACTACGGTTGAACGATTAGGAAAAAATATCTAATTGCTAAAAATATCTAAAAGTATTCTGACAAGCATTGTGATGCCAATTAGATTTGCTATTTATGTTTTAATAATAGAATTCTGTTCAAAGTTCACATTTTAAAACACGCCCAGAAGAATTAACGGTCCTATATTACGCAAAATTGACTCTTGTGAGCATTAAGCCCTGTTAGAATGCTGTTACCTCATCAAAAACATACCTGAATGGTGGAACAGAGTGTTTTCCTTTTTGAGAGAAGAACTCAACTATGTCCAGGTACAGCACAGATCCGAAAATAGGGCAGAACAGGCCCTTTAACCAAAAGACTGAAATATGAACTGAAAAACGTATAGATCATGTTTATACAGATCTAAGGGTTAGCAGTTTTACACAGAATAAGACAGGATATTTTGTTGTTTGTAGAGAAAATTAAGGCACTTCAAAAATTGCAGTCTTTGCGATTTGCTAGTCAAATTACAATTTCGATTCGATTACAGTCAACCTTGCAACCCGACCCCTTACAATCTCCTGTACTTGTAGGCCCAACTCCCCTCCCCACAGTGACCTCTACTATGCCCTTGCTCGCTCCCTGCTCTCCCTCACCTCACCTTGCACCTCCTCTATACCGGCCGTTTCCGTGGTGATGCCCGCAGCCTCGCCTGGAGCCACCGAGTCCTCCATCTCCTCCGGAACTTTCCCCGAACTTGAGCGCTCGCGGACGGGTTACTCCTCTGCCCACAACATGGCTCTGTGCTGGGTGGTTTAGCCTTTGTCTGCTCCTGATATGGCTGTGGGTATTTATAGGACAGTGCACCAGCTGACCCTGACGCGAGCTCAAAAGACATCCATGGACAAAGACGCTACGCTCCAGGGGACATTAGCCTGGGACTAGGCTTAAAGATTCGGCGCTGTTATGTTGAGGAGAGTATGCCCTAGTTTGGATTAAATGAATGAATGACAATGAAATTTGAAAGGAGGAATGATTAAGGTCAAGAAAGTGCCAATGGGGGATCCAAAAACTTTAAAATATTCAATGTCATCTGGTTTGGATTGGGGTTTTTTTGTCTTTTCTTATATAGCAACATTACTGTATCTTCATGATTTGGGTATTTTTTTTATTGCAGTATGATTAAGTTTTAAATCTTACATACAGTTTCTTTAAGTAAAATGCAAAATTCCATAAACAAGACCAACTGTGTCCCCAGATATCTTTTACTGAAAACAATTCTAATACTGATTTAGTCTTAGTTAAAAAAAAACAAACATGGGCCATGATCATAATCTATAATAATAATAATCATCATCATAATAATGATCTAATCATGAATCAGTGCTAGTGCAGCCTCTGCAGCTCAGTGAGTGAATTCTGGAGGTTCTGAGCTTTCACATGAGGCCTGTCCATATACTGAGAAAGAGAAAAACTCTATCTGCAGGCAAACCAGATTCAGATGTGGTTCTAGTACCATTTTTTCAAAACAATAGAAACACAGGCTACGTAGAGTTCCTTTAATCAAATATACGCTTATCATAACCCTATCATCTTTGTATCTGTCCCTATTCAATGATCCCAAATAGTTAAAAAAACAGAACAAACGCAGCAGTCCATGACCTGCTCTGTTGCCATCCAAAACCTACAATTCTAAAATGACATTTACAAATTTCAACTACTGTATTATGCAAATATATAGTCGTCTTCTAAAACAATCGGTAGCTGTAGCCCTATACTGTCTATATCATCTACACATTTTAAATAATGATTCAAGTTTTTCCCTATAGACTTTCCCCGCAGTACTATCTTATATAACTTCTTGCACAGTGAATCTTGTATCAGATATTCTCCCTGAAGCTCTTGTCTCTTTATTTGTATCAGTCTTTAACAAGAGCTGCGTTCTTCACATTGTGCTCCTCCTGTCAAACTCTACGCTCCTTCACACTTCATGTTATTACACCATTAGAATACAGACTAGTCTATTGTCGAAGCCAGAACATTAACTTTAAGCTTTGTCATGTTGTAACCTATATCTCTGCCACACTTAAGGCTAGACATGACAACCTTATTATAAACAACTGTTTTGACAGACGTCTGATTGGCCAAGTCTTTTATTGTTGATTAGCCAATTGAGAGGTATCATTAAACTAGCAGAACAGGAGATTCAAGTTTGTGCCTCTTGCAATCACTGCTCCTCCTTAAAAGTATTTCAACTAGGCCATACAGGTCAAAGGACACCAAGAATTTGATCATTATTCAAGTTTGATCATGAAAGTTGGTTAGGTATTATAGATTGGTATTTTGTTGTTTGCAAGTGACTGTACACTAAACACATTTTTTTTAAGTTGACTTCAAATGTAATGTCAACTTTTCCAATTAAATATTTCAGGTTAGCTGAGCGTATGCATTGTAAGTAGATAGATTTCTTAGGATTAGCATAAAATTTTACAATAAATAAATGTATAATGTAATAGTTTTTAAAGTCAACATTTTGTTTTATGACAGTTGAAGCCTTGTCAGTTTTACTATGGTCAGTATTTAAAATTTTAGATACGGTTGCCTTTAATGGTACAGTTCAATTTGTCCAAAATTGGGAACATATTGCAATATTGTTTTGCATAATTGTACAGTTTGGTTTCTAGTCCTTAGTCTTAAAGGTCCTATATTTTGTTTCATTCACACATGTTTGAGTAATTCTGGATTATTGGGCTGTCTGCATCTCCAAAGATCAAAATCCTCTGTTTCACCTTGTGATGTCATGAAGTGGTAGTTAACAGCTACCTTTTTAGCTTTTGTTTCGTAGTGATTGGCTATTCCAGGACTGAAATTATTCAAATGTGTCTAGCAAATACATGTAGAGTTTAAGAACACAGTGGAGTACTTCCTATATCACACCATGATGACATCACAAGGTGGAACAGAGCGTTTTCCGTTTGAGAGAAGAACTCGGCCTAAATATACAGCATTTGTGTTTAAATGTGTGAATGAAACAAAACACAACTCCAGGTATGTTTTTAATGAGGAAATATATATATAGCATAGATCAGAAAAAAACATAATATGGGACCTTTAAACTTTATATAATCAGGTATTATACATTTAAGCCTGAAGTTACAAACCTGAGATGCAAGAAAGTACTTAGAGTATGCTAAATATGACAAGACATCATATTCTGATTATACGTAATTGAAAAGTATTTGCGTGTCAGGAAACCAACTGAATGTATGATGACAAACACGAAATGACAAACATTCTAGTGATCCGTGAACTTTCTGACTTTTCAAATTGGTTCAAGTTGAGGCAGAACGCACAAATGCTGCTCATCCAGGCTAAACAAATTCTAAAGGACACACAAATCTTTACTGCCCTTTGCACTACATGCTACATGCTAACTCAGGGTTAGCACCAGGTTAGCATCAACTATATAGCATGCAACCTTGCATATTTATAGAGTGAGCCGTTATCCCTATACCAAGTATCTGCAAATTGTGGGGTTGTCAAAAAATACCCAGATAAACTACTCTGGAAAAGTAGTAAGCTTTAGAATGGTCTTGATCTTTACCATACTATAAGACTACATGGGAATGTATATATATTAAAAAAAAAAAAAAAAAAGATTTTTGTTTTGAAAATGACATTCTATTGTCTGATAAACTGGACATTGTATTATTGTGACAACACTAGTAAAACTTTATGGCACAAGTCACTATAGCCACTCACTCAAACTTGAAATATTAAAGAACCATATTTACTTATTTACTTACTTAACCATATTTATCCTAATTCCATAGGGAAATACATGGACAAATCCATTTTTAAAAAGTAAATCATTCCTAATACAAAGCTGGGATTAAGTTGCAGACATCAGTGTAAAACATATTGGGTTGAAAATGTACAGTTTTCCTATAGAAAATAGAAATCACAGTGTTTTGTAGTGATAAAAATGCACTTGTTATTGTATTAGTAAATTTTACTATGTTAGATAAAATTATGAACTAAATTTTAAAAGTACATGTTGTAACTTTGTGGTAGACCTGCCTCCATCCCATCAGCCCCCCTCAGTGAACACATGTAACCCTACTTCTATCTAATGCATACATAATTATAGCTGCGCCTTCAAAGTAAAAGACTTTGAAATCAAAATTATAGGTCTGAAAAGTGCTGAGTTAGCTTTATACCGCTTTGTAATGAAAGTCAATGGGAGCTAGCTAGCCCCTATACTTCCTGTGCGCCACGCCTCCCTCAACGTGACACGTGTAGCCTCCGAGAGAAGAGATACTTCTACTACTACTTCAAAAAGTACTTCAAATACATGCTCAAAAGTAGAACTCCAAAACATATGATTTTTGATATACGCTTTTCAGTCAGGATTCGTTATAGAGAGCAAACTAACACATTTAACATTTGAGAGAGTGAAATCTGAGCTGCTAAACTAATACAAAATTCCATGCATTGCAGAATTTGTAGAGGTCTGAACAACAGGGTTAGCAGCTTTTGTCAAATATTTCATGGGATATAAAAATTGTGACCATTCAAACTGCAATTTAAATTCATTTTGAACCCCCAGTAAGTTAACAATTTTCAACAACAACTTAACAGAGCTTAAGTCTTCCATCTGACTGAAATTCCTAATGTTTGTCCAAAAATTCCCGCATCAAATTGAAGTAAAATTTAGTGAAAAACTTTTAGCCTTGTTTTGGTCCTCCTACTTGCATACACTGAGTTGTATCATGGACTAAACTACTAGCCTCTCCCATTAGGTGTCACCCAT
>KN470710.1:0-18691 GCA_000787095.1 Periophthalmodon schlosseri | reverse complement strand
GTGTCCATGGAGATGATGCTGTGATTGAGATTCGGACTTCTCTCCAAGAGCAGGACAAAGGAAGAATCCTGGTGTAGGCGCTCGGTACACGCTGTTCACTCGTCTGTCTTATGTAACGAACTGTGTGTGCTGGGTTTAAAGACGAGGGGAGGGAAAAAAGAAAAAAAAAGTCTTTGGGGGTTTTCTGAGCGAGAGAGAGAGAGAGCAAAGGGAGGGGGAGGGGTAGAAGAGAGAGAGGAGAGGCTGGATTACATTGGATGAGGCAGCAGAGGAGGAGAGAGGGAGAGAGAGAGAGAGAGGAGAGAGGGAGGGCAGAGAGAGAAAGAGAGGAGAGAGTGAGAGAGCTACAATTACATACAAACAGATGGCAGAGGAGGAGAGAAATGGAAAGTGAGAGAGAGAGGTAGAGCAGAGAGAAGGAGAGAGAACGAGGGAACAGAGAGGGAGCAGGGGAGCACGGGGGGGGGTACAATTACAAAGGAAGAGGTGGCAGAAGAGGAGAGAAACGGAGCGGAGCGAGAGGGAGAGAGTGGGTGAAAGAGGAGAGGGGGAGAGCTGCGTTTACATTGGGTGATCGGAGGGGAGGTGCAGGAGAGAGTTAGGGAAGGAGTGAGGGGGGAGAAAGCGCGGTAAAGAAAGAGGAGGAGAGAAGCGCGGGACGGAGATGGAGAAAGGGGGGGGGTGGCACAGAGGGGGAGAGGGGGAGAAGGAGAGATGGAGAAAGAGAGGAGGAGAGCGTGTATTTACATTGGGTGCAAAAAGACACTTATCTGTTTATAAGACTACTGTTTGAATAGGATTATAAAAGATCAGATGTGAGCCAAACACAATGACTGTTATGGATATTAATGTGAACAAGCTCAACAAGATTATGCAGACTTTGCATCTGCATTATGGCATTTGGCTGCTCCTAAAAAGCTGCAAGAATACAAAAACTTAAATAAACAAGATTTTCACCAGCCACAATTATGTTAGTTTTGATTTAATTATAATAAAATGTACCTGGCTGTAAGCTATAAAGTTTGTAGCGGTCCAAAGTTATTCCTCACTTTCCTAACACATTCACAACATCCTAATTATTCACCACGATGAGTTTATAAGAGCTTTTCACAACTTTTAGAGTTAAGCGATGTTTGCTAACTAATAAGCTAAATGCACACCTTTGTTACTTCCTCGTTCGCGGACAATAAAATGAAAAAAGATACAGTTCCTTTAGGCAGGATGACATAAAATTTTGTTGTAGGAAGCCAAAATGAAAACATAGCACAGTCCTGTGAACGTAGCCTTAAATTCCTCTGTAGCACATCTGACCCCCCTGACCCCTAGGACCTCTGACCCCGGGGCAGATATGAGAGCAAACCAGAGGAAACAGAGAAGCAACGCAAAACAGATGTTCACCATAGCTCCTTATCTCAAACCAGGTTTCAATCTAACGCTTCTAGGAATGTCGTTTGTCTTTCCAAATATATACAACAATCAAACAGAACTAGTTCATTTGTTTGCAGTGGTCCAAAGTTATTCCTCACTCACCTTATCGCAGTGAATAATTAGGATGCTCGGAATGCATAAGTTTATAAGTGCGTTTCACAACCTTCAGAACAGAGTTTTGTTGTCACAGTAATACTAAAAGCAACTACCATGCCAACAGTGCACCAGCTTTCCTTATAATTGGATGCAGACAGCACACAGCAGTTTCATTTTGTCCCCAAGAGCTCGCTTTTACAATATTTCTGTACCGGGGCAAGACAAATGTTACTTTATTACATCAAAAGACCTCGAGAAATTAAGGCCTTTACGTTTTGGAAATCTGAAATAACTTATGACAAGCTCGAATCAATAAAAGGAATTTCAAATACAGAATGTGTCTCCAATTTATCCGCTATAACTGCTATCCTCGATTGGCTTCATTTGACTGGAGCCAAACTCTACGGGTGACCTCACTCTCCCTCAGTCCACTTCTTTATACAGGTCACGGTTAATGCTGATGCCCTCTGCTGGCAACTGTTGGAAGTGACGCAAGTTTAAAAAGAGCAAAGAAGCACAGCTATTTTGGCAACGTGACCATTCAATTATAAAAATGGTTTTGCAAAAAAAATGTCACTGGTACAAATCATTCTCTCCCTTTATTACATCAAATTTGAAAAAGAATTACACAGATGAGTAAAGTTTCAAAGTCTGATCTCTGCTCCAAACCACACGCTTTTACTGACAGAGGACTGGCTGTACTGCTTTGATTACATTTCGATAAATTCCACAGCCCAGTGACCCACCTGACACCTCCAGATGTGTAAAGTTGTGAGGGAGACACCCGTATATAAACGGCTCAATCTACACCTGAATACTGTCAACAGCAGTGCTAGCGTCGCTGTGCTAAGACGGCTGTGCTAACGGTTAGCGTTGTGTTGCAAACAAAGCACTGCACTTCACACAACCCCGACGGATTCCACACATGCAGTTATCAGCAGATGGAGTTTTGTATTGAAATGTATGGCTAACAGCTAGCATTCTGTTTACAATGGGTCAATAACAGGGCTGCAAAAATCTGAATGCTTGCAATTAGCAACTCGGAAATATGGCAATTATAATTTTCTCTGCAAAAACAAAATATTTGTGTTATTTTGTGTAAAACCTGCTAATCCTGAAATTTAGGGCACTACAAACTGAAATGCACGGGATTCTTAGACCTGTCAAGATAAGTATTATATCGTCTTATCGATACATTTCAGCTGGAATGATATTTTGGCATTTAACCCATTTATATCCAACGAGACAAGCAAATGATGTCACCAGACAAAGTTACAGCTCAGATCTGTGGCGAGGACACCCCACTCACATTAATGCAAAATGGATGTTTTATGACATTCAGGGCAAAGAAATAACATCTCCATGGAGACAAGCAAGACATAGTGCACCTTTAAATGATTGCAGTCTTTGTGATTTTACTAATTGAGAACAATGAATTTGTGATTGCAACATTTAGCAACATATTTAGTCGTTTTAAAATTCCAAAGTGCAACAGGTCAAAGTCACTGCACCCTTTATGGAGGTCACATGCACTCTGTAACAACACGCCGGAGTTTGATAAACAAATAGAATCTCCACACACACACACGCACACGCACACTGACCCTGGGAGAGGAGCTAGTGGGTCAGGGCCACACCTGCATGGAGAGGGCAGTCCACAGATCATAAACATGAATCAAACATGTCATTTCTCCATGGTGTTCTTATAGCTTTGCCTGGAACGTGACAGTGGCATTGAACGCATCTATTCAATTCAATTACATGTGTTTTAAATGTTTCTAAAGTACCAGAAAAACATGCATTCTTAACGTGACTGAGCTCACCTCTCCACCTCTCTGACTCATAAACTGTACTGTTAGTGTAGTAAGTGAGTGTGACGTCACCCATTCAACCATTCAGCTCCAGCCAAATGAAGCCAATCAACGCTAGCAGTTGTTGCGGCTAATTTGGAGCCGACGTTCATATTTGGAATTTCAAGCACGTGTATCAAATGCCTTGAATTATTACAGACAAAATAGTGAAATAAAAATGTTATAAAGATGATGAAGCCGAATCGTGCCCATACTCACTTCCTATTTGGAACGCGGCAACTAGCAGGATAGCTATGTCCACTTATATATAATGTCTGACCTGATCTGACCTGTACCGTGTCCTGGTGGTGTCATCAGTTTCTCTCCAAAAATAAATATTTTAAATTGATTTGAAAAACAGGTTTAACACAGGTTTAATACTGTGGAACATTCCAGGCAAAGCTATAAAAAAGTTACACCTTTAACTGTAAAGTGAAATGAGACAAACAACGCCCCAAAATAGAGTAATAGTATTTCAGTTATGGACTTGTTCAGATGAATGTAGGCTACTTCATAAACTGTGACTAGTAGTGACTTAATAACTGTATGAAATGTTTTCTAAGAAGAGTCATGTAAACGTGCAGGACTGGCTGGTCTGGTCACACCTGTGCATCAGTCACTCTGTGCTACAGTTAATCAGCTCCTATCTCAGAAACACCTAATTTTAATTGTATCAGAATTAAAGAGGGTAAAGTATAATTATCATTCCTGGGTTCACAGTAGAGAAGGTTTAAGTGACACGTCCATGAGAAAGGCCCTTCTTCTCTGTATAAGCTCCTATCAGAGAGATATGAGGAACTGTGAACTCTGCCCCTGTGGAGCTCTGATGAATCAGCCAAAGTGATCCTCATGTACAGTCTGTCACCATGGATACCTACAGTCAGACAGTCTGTGAGCATATACAGAAACAACCTACAGAGTGCAAATGATGTGCAGTGTGTCACCACGGATACCTACAGTCAGTGGACATAATGATACAGTAATAACACACTGACACTGACAGAGTGCACATAATGTAGAGTTGTCAAAAGTACTGAAAATCAGATGCCTTCCAATTGATTTAATAACAGGTATCAAAACTAGATCATCACAAGCAGAAATACTAGCCAAAATTGCAAACACAAGATTTGTCCTTTCTTGAACAGTTAGCCAATATTTATCAGAACTAGTATAAGGCCACATGGTACGATTGTTTCATTACAGTAGGCCTACATCATCTAAATCACTGTGGCATTAAAATCAGCATTGAGTCTATTCCTTAGTATCAAAATTGAGTTTGAAATTTTAGTATTGCAACAACACTAATATGATGAACAGTGTATCACCATGGATACCTACAGGCAGTGAGGAGGAGCATGTGACTAATGCAAATTTTGAGCATATGATACAGTAATGACACAATGACATGGAAAGTCAGTGTGCCTAATATGACAATCATCATCCAACAGCCATTAGCTTTATATTAAAGGATCTGTATCTGATTTCAAACCTTGAGCCAGGAACATGTTTTAGTTTGAACTTTAAGCCTCGCCCACTTAGTCCATTCTGCTGCTGTGATATTGTACCATAAAACACCTGTCTGGGTTAGTGTCACGCAGTTGTTTATAGTTCTCCAACTCTGCCTACGACCTGCTCTTGTTTCTTTGTCACTCTTGAAAATGCAACATGACAGAGAATCAAGTGGTGTCAGGCAGTTAGTTTCCCAGGGACAGAACTAAATATGCAGAGTTTGTGTGTTAAACATATGTGAATGAAAAAAACACAATTCCAGGTATGTTTGTGATGAGGAAACAACATTATAACATACATCAGAGAACAGTGTAATATGGGTCCTTTAACTACCACAAGTCCACAGCTCGAGATACGAGTGTTTACTCCTGACACAATTGGCCTCTCGCTCCAGCTGAGTGACTGTGACTCACTGGGAGTACCGCGAAACATTCTGTATTTAATAGCGCTGTAATATTCTACATTCCAACCGGAGCCTTTAAACGCCTCATTCCAAACCGTGCCCTGCTGTGGTGGTGCCACAGCGAGCACTGACAGCAGCCTGCGCTTCGCTGCTTTGTGCGCAGAGGGTCCATTGTTGTGACTAGCCAGACTACATGCGTGCTTAGGCAATGTGGTGGGCGGGGCCTGCGCGCACACTCCAAACTGTACATTTTGTTCCCAGAAGCTGTTTAAGCGCCACAATAACCTTTGATCCTGTGCAATACGTTAACATATATGACCAATGTAGGATGCATTATACAGAAACGACCAAGCTTCTCTGAAAATTATTTAAAAATATATATAATTATTGCAGTTTGGGCAATGCAACTAAACATATTCAATGAAAATTTTGTCTGCAGGCGCAGGGTTTTCAGACAAAGGGTTTGTTTTATCCATATGGCAACAATATAGCCACGTGTCAGTATACATCTCCACTTGGGTGCGTTCACACTTGCACATAAACCGCATCAAAAAACTGGGACTAAACTTGCACTAGACCAAGACTAAACCAAGACCTAACCAAGTTTTCATCCGGACTAAACCGAGCTCAAACCAGAACCAAATAATGAACGTGTGAGTGCACCCCTCGACTATTTCTGAATATGAATTTATAGCAACTTTAACTTTAGCAGGAGACTTTTACCTGGGGTTACAATGCTACCACCACAACAAATCTGGGGGGGGACAGCCACGTCCGTCCCGCTGACCCCACCCACGGCACGGACCCTCGCAGTGACACGTGAGCATTTGGAAAAGCAAGGCTCTGGGGGCAGCGCAGCGGTCACTGGAGTTCACAATGGTTACGGATGCTACACGCTTGGGCAGGCGTGATTGTGTGGCACTTTTTTTAATCCCTGGTGTTAGCTGGTGTCGACTATAAACATATAAGTCGATTTAGAAAGCGGACAGACTAGCCACTTTAGCGGTGTTTTGGAGTGCATAAAGCAAAATTGGGATTCCGGTGAGGTGACGCACGCAGCCGCCAGTCGCTCTGCGTTGCAACTGATATCTTGCGTGCTGGTGCCTGCTTTGCTTTGCACCTAGAATCCACATTACCCGAGGCTAGCTGTTTGATAGCTGCGCCGCTGCCAGGGGATGTGTTAAAACTGCAGACTAGATGCAAGTTCAGAATCTGCGATATGTTTGTCTGTGCGCACGGATGCCCAGACCAACGCCGAGCCAATAGTTTTCAGCCCCGCAGCGTGGTTGCCAAGAGAAAAGGGCTCCGACCTGGCAGCTTGGTACAAGATTAACTCTAAACAGCCTATAATAAAGCTGAACGCACTACGCATCGCTGGAAACCATGACAGAGGACAAACAGGCAGGCTACGCACCTTTGGCTTTCGCTGTCTTCGCGTTCTTTTTGGCCGCCATGTTGCCTCTCTTGAACTTTAGTTTGAAGACGGGCAAAAACACGCTCTCTTTGCAGCTGAATTGTAAGAAAGAAATCAAAATTCAACCTCCTGGGTCATAAAAACTCAGATCCGTGCGAGGAGCCCCGTCCACTTTCTCCCTGGCACCCGCGTAAACCAATCGGCGGTGCGCTTTGGGGACGTAGGCGGGACGTGGGTGGGCTTGATCCAATGGGATGCGAAGAGGCGTAGGGCTTATTCATCTGTGTGGATAAGAGCATGTATGCCCCGCCCCCCAATCGCACATACCACGCCCACTCAGCTCCTCTGGAACGTGGCACCGTGGAGACCCTCCCCCCTCTACTGTGCAGTGTTATCACACTTTTTATCAGACTTTTTATAGATTTTAAAAATGCAATTTTTTTTTAGGCATATTCACAAATCTCCGTAAAATTGGCCTACCTGCTAGTTAGATGTTGTTAACAGTTTTTGTGAGGATCAAATTATAATAGGCCTATCTATAGTATTAGTAGTAGGAGTAGTAAATAATTCTTACTGTAATTACTTTAATTTGACCAGAGTTTTGTGTGGCCAAACCTCTTTGTCAAAGCCTGAACTCCTCAGAAGCTAAGCAAGGTCAGGCCTGGTTAGTACTTGGATTGGAGACCACTGGGTGCCACAGTGGGGCAGCAGTGGCAAAAATTGTCGTTGTGTCCTTAGGCAAGGCACTTCACTCACATTGCCTAGTATGAAAGTGGTGTGTGTGTGTGTGTGTGTTGTTGAAGGTAGTCGGAGGGGCTAATGGCGCAGACTGGCAGCCTCACTCTGACAGTCTATCCCAGGTTAGCTGTGGCTTCAGTAGAAGCCACCACCGAGTGTGGAGTGAATGAATAATGCACAAAACTGTAACGCGACTTTGAGCGTCTGGAAAAGCTCTATATAAGAGACTAAGGCATTATTATTATTTGGTTTTTAAAAGTTTGTTGTTTGTAAAATCTTTGTAATAGGTTAGTAGCAGAAAGTAACTAATACAAATACTCAGTTGTAATTAAGTAGATGCTAGATAATTGTACCAAATTGTAATTGTTGAGTGGATTTTTGGATGTACTTTGAGTACATTTCTACCATGTAATTGTACTCAGATACTAATCAATACTAAAACTATCTAGTTTCTATACTAAAAAAGTCACTTTCACAGGACAGAAATGAACCTTTCCTGAATAACTTTAGAATGATCTTCAGCTGTATCAGAACAAGTATAAGGCCACATAGACTAGTACACGCCCATGGACCACTATGGAACCTACCTGGACGACTGAGGGATTACACAGATATAAGACCACATGGGAATAGAAAAGAAAATATTGTGATTTAATGTGGAAAATCACATTCTATAAATAAAGAGTTTTTTATTATTTGTTTTTTATGGTCATTGTGAAATTGGAATCGGTATTGAGTTTCCAGTTTACTTCTTAGTATGAAAATCAAGTTTGAAATTTTAGTATTGTGACAACACTAGTTGTTATTTAGTTAATTTTTACCTATAACTGTAGATTTACTGCTACAAAGTATAAGATACTCTTTCCACCTTTGGCTAGTAGTAGTCCTATGTCTGAGTATTGCCTTTACAGTTGGACTACAGTTGGGTGAAGAAAAGATAATTGTTCTTAGTCACTATTGTCTTTTCTTATAATACCAGTTCCTCTTGCATTGTTTGTGTAGGGATGCAGGATATAGTCTGGTCCATGTAATGGACCCTCAGGCTATAAGTACACCGACAATTTGCTTATGTAGTGCTGATGCTTTTTAATATCTCCTATGTTATATGTGATTATCTTAACCATTTAGAAATGAAAGGGCCCATATTACACTATGTTCTGATCTATGTTATAATGTTGCTTCCTCATCACAAACATACCCAGGGTTGTGTTTCATTCACACGTTTCACACAAACCCCCTGCGTATTTAGGCTGAGTTCTTCTCTCAAACAGAAAACACTCTGTTCTGCCTTGTGATGTCATGTGGTAATACAGGAAGTGCTCCACTGTGTTTTTAAACTCCATACACTTTCACTAGAATCTTCCAGATGATTTCAGCCCTGGAAATGCCAATCTCTGCTGAACAAAAGGTAAAAGGCAGCTGTTAACTTGAAAGTTACCACTTTGTTATGTCCAGTTTTATGATGGGGGCAGGAAATAGGGTATTGTTTAATGTTCGTAAGAAGATTTTGTGGTGTGGTTGGATGAATACCTTTGGTTAATCAACATAGTAATAATAATAATCAGGCTCAACATTTAGAATGCATAGAGAGACAGACAGATAGATAGCAGAGCAATTTTTGGTTACTCTACCCACCAAAAATATTACTTAAATAGAAGTACAAATTAGTGGAAAAAAAATAATACATTTAGTAAAAAGTAATTTGGAAAACTACAGCTCAAGTTGGAGTAATTGTCTGGACGTATGTTCAAATCATTTCATATTTCAACATAAAGCTTTTGTCACTTGTAGACTTACAGTTGGAAGAGTGTCCCAAATTTTTACTCAAGGAAAAGTACTGTTACACTGTAGGAGTAGGAGTAAAAGTATAGGATCTGAAAGCTACTCTGAGAAGTACAATTTCTTTAAAAGTTACTCAAGTAAATGTAATTGAGTACTGCCCAACTCTATAGCTAATATACAGTTAAATACTGTATGATAAATATATTGACTGTGTACCCACATATTGAGTAGTTGTTGAGAATACTGAGGATAATGAGGCATAGATTGAATCAGTAGCAGAGTGACAGAGTACGATGATTGGTGTGTCTGTGAGGGAGGGGTGAGTCAATAGTCCACACACAGGAGGCCTACAGAGTCCAGGAGGGAGGGAAGGGAAGGGAGAGAAAGAGAAAGAGAAAGAGGGCACTTTAGTGGAAGAATGTCCTACAGTTTAGTTTGTTGGGAGTGGATGTGGAACAGTTGTGAATGGCCTTCATGTGACTTCTTTCACTATGTGACTATTTGGCTGCGTTTGTGTTGTATTTAAAGCCACAGTATGGAACTTTTTTAACTGTTGATTTTATTTGTAAATGACAGGTGACCAATAAGCTCCTTCGTTTCACGTGCGTCACTGAAAAAAAAAAAAAAAAAAAGAAAAATCTGACTGGACGATCATGTTTAGTTCTGTCTGGAGATGGAACGGGGGACGTGGGGACCAGACTGATGTCAGTCTGTATAAAAAATACAGAGATATCATTTTGGATTTGCCAGGTAAGCCTGCTTGTTTCCATGAAATGCTTCTTTGGCTATAATATTCCACAGTATGGCATAAAACCCCTTCTATCTCCATGGAGAATGTTCCCGAAGTATGGTTTTAACTATATTTCCACGGAATCATAAAAATAACTGTTATATGAGAATAAAAATGAAATACTTGTAATCAACTGATTGCTTAATGAAATTCTTTTATTTTCAAATCTGTGCTTGGATCATTTGATCATGTTTACAATATTGTTTTGATTCTTACGTTTTTATCCCCAAACACCAATCTGGCCAATCAACTGTTCAATTATTTGAATATATTAAGCAAAAAAATATATTTAGCAATTGTGACATCTAGTGGTAAAAGGTGAGACTGCAGTCACAACAGTTACGATAGCCGTCCACAAACATATTATTTAGACAAACCTCTTTTAGCCTATTGATTAGTGTGGAGTAAATGTCTAAAATATAGACTAATAAATAAACGTACAGCTAATTCCGTTACTGATAAGCCTATCTGACTTTAGTTTAGGCCAATAAAACAATGTACACATTATGCACAATGAAACCTTATTCAACTCTCGGGCGCCACCAGCTGTCGAGATCCAATCCATGCAACGACATAGGCTACATTTTGGACGTCATCGTCTGTAGCCTACTTTTTAATTTGATTTTTTAAAATTGTAATGTCATTGAAACATAAGTTACATATCAGGAATGATTCCTACCTGCGCCATTCTAGTCTAGAATACGTCTGTTTTTCTTTATTGTATGTGTAATAACGTGTGTGTCCACGGGGGGTCGCTACATATCAATGAATTCAAATCTTCTATGCCTCTAACTTTAACGTAGACCTGAACATTGGGGTCCTGAATTTCTTTTGAATTAAATGCATGCATGTAGAATGTATAGAATGTAGAATGTTATCATTTAGCAAAAGAGGTTATGCAGATGACACCACAGCCTTTGGAACTTCAGTGAGTGGCAAAGGTATATGACATTTTCTTCTGTAAATGCTCAAAACACATCAAAAATATGAAAGAGCTGCTACAGCTTAATAACAAATATAAAAGTCTACAACTTTGCTAAATATACACTTTGTATTGTTTTAGATGTCAGATACAATCAAGTAAACACTAGCAGAAAACCAGTTAACAGTTAGCTAAACAACAGGGACACAGCAAACACACTTACATTTATCACTGATACACACTTTGGAATCAGACAGTTAACCTGAGCCTTTCTCTCTTTAAAGAACTTTCTGAGTCCATGTGTTGAGGAAATAATTATTGTGAGGTGAAAACAGCAGCTCTATGGACAAAAATAGGCAATAAAAAGAGACACATTTTGTCTGTTGTGCTGCCTCAGTGCCACTCTGTCAGAATTTTGAGGGGCATTTATCCATTTGGGTTGCAAGTTTCAACACTGAAATCCAGTTGTTTTAAACCTAAAATAAGTCTTTCTAATCTGATTCATAAAGACTAGCACCTGCAGCCAATCATGAAGTGCTATGTGCTAGTGCAGCCTCTGCAGCTCAGTGAGTGAATTGTGGAGGTTCTGAGCTTTCACATGAGGCCTGTCCATATACTGAGAAAAAGAAAAACTTGTATGTGTCCTATTTACAGATTAAGGCACTGACAACCTAGGTTCAGTTGTGAATTTTAATGTTGTTTTAATTAGTTTAGTAGTTAAAAAAAATAAATAAATAAAAATGTAAGAGCACACATTTCCTTGAAATATAAGTAGGCCTAACATAGACCTTCATAGACTTGTGACATGACATTGCGCTGGTGTCATTACAAACACTGCAGGAAGCTCTTGGCTAACTGGAGATTTCCTCAACTTTAGTCTATAGAGAAGACACAGAGCACACAGACTTGGTCTCAACTCTCTTTGTTAAATCATTAAAGAGCGGGTATTATGTAAAGCATAATTTGCTATCATTCTAGGAAATTCAGTTCATTTATATATCGCATTTAAAACCACTCCAGCGTCACATAAAAAGTCAACAAAAAAAATATACAGATAACACGATACAAAGGAAAAGAACAATAACACCAAGATATCCTGTCTCCTTTCTTTGGAATGGGTCCAAAAATTGAATGAGAGAGAATAGCTGTAACATTGGATGAATTCAATGAATTTTGTGCATAGTGTCAGGTAAAATTCTTCCAAATTTTCTTCTCCATTCATGATTTGTGCAGCAGTTTCTTTGTCTTCAGAGAATTTAACATTCCTGAGTCTTTTGTGGCTTTTTTGGGACTTCAAAAGCAGACGGTGGTTCATTTTTCAATACTCACGCTTTAGCTTAAAAACCTGTAAAGGGGTTAAGATTAGCATGTTAAGGCTGGACACCATCCCAAAACCTTGGCACTCACTAGTCATTTAGATATTTTAGGAGTGTTTTAGCTTAGCAGTGCACAACTAAAGTGAGCATGGTTTAGCTTAGTAGTATGAAATGTCAATGTCAAAAATAAACTGGAACAATCGATGGAAGAATGAGGTTAGAATGTTAAGGTTAGACACCAACCTAAAACCTGAAAATTTACAGGTTAGTCAGCAGTATGACAGGCATGTTTTAACTTCAGCTGTATTCAACCTAAATTAACATCTGCTACAGTCATCTGAAGCAGGTCATATATCATCCTCCATCATTCATGTTTGGATTCCATTCATTTCAGGTAATTTTTCCTGTGCGTCATTGTGTTCCATTTGATAGATCAATTATTATGGCCGATTTTGAAATCTTTCACTGTGTGATTTTGAAATCCTTTACTGTGTGATTTTTTAAATCCTTCACTGGGTTTCATTACGCTTGAAAACATTAATTCAAGACGCTTGAATATACAATATAATTGCATTAAGGATCCGTATCCACAGACACAGGTAAGCTCACCTGGCCTCCAGGTCATTTGATTTGGTGTGTCACTTTGAGTGATCTGGACACTGCTGCACTTTAGCAGCTTCCTGTGGCTTGATATGAGGCTTTGAACAAATGCCTTTGTTGACTAAATGTAGCGGTGCACTGCTGCTGTTGAAGGTGCTTCCTCCAACTATAATGCAGCGGTGATATCAAGAGCAGCTTTCTGTTACACAAACACACAGACATGATGTAATCATGCACGAGTATGAGTAACACAAAAGCCAGGATGACAACAAAGAACGGTCTTGGTTTAAAATGTTTCAGTAAGCATTTTTTCCAGAAATTTCAGTTTTTAGCATTTAAAAGGTGCAGAAGTGGTACGGAGCAGGGAGGATGGAGCCTTTACACATTTTGTTGTGATGAAAGTTTGTACATTACTTTAATGGGTCACCATCAAACATTTGAATCTCATTTAGTTCGAGCTGTGAGGCAGTGTTGCTGAATTAACAGATGTGTTAATTCAATTTGATTCCTCATTACTCCCAAACTCATTCTAGTTATTCAGTCTGTCCAAATCTGGTCCCCATTTAGACCAGATCAGCCCAAAAGAGACCATGCAGTCGCCATACAAGTGTGCCAATGTTTAGAATCTGGCCCATATTTGGACCAGTTTAGACCCAAATCTAAAGCCAGACAGTAACACCATCATGCTGAATCATCAGCATATTCAGACCTTGTTTTAAGATGACACCAGGTTCACACTGAAATGTCACCAGTGTAACTTGTAGAAGGGGTATGGTATTCCTCCAGGAGTTTTTAGTTTAAAATGTTTTATTCAGCATTTTTTCCTGCTGTTTCAATTTCCAGACTTTAAAGGTGCAGAATTGACTGGTGTTCTGGGAGTATGAGCTTTATGAAATCCAGCATTTGAAGAAGGTCATAGATCCTACTCTGTATCATTCATGTTTGTATTCCATTCATTTAACACAAATCTTGTTCTTGTGAGTGATTTTGTTCCATTTCACTGATTTATTTTTGTGTGTAATTTTTAAATCCTTCACTGGGTTTCATTGTGTTTGAAAAACATTGTTTTCCTTTGGCAGAAGCGACAGTACCTCATTGTGACCAGTGACACATTTCATCCAAATACCAAAGAGTTTTTAATTTGAGACACATTGGAAGGGCTCATGAAACAAAAGCACATTTCTATAGCATAATTTCCTTCATTTTATTGACAAAACCTCTGCAGGTTTTCACCTTTATTCAAGAGGCCTTTCCATTTGCATTGCAGCTTTTTTAATGTTTTTACTATTAGAAATTCCACAACACAGCATTGTCATTTGAAAATCCATCACAGCATCCGCATTATTCAATCCACATTGCATAAACGCCAATCAGAGCGGAGCAACTTTACGCACAGACGTCTAGTCAGCCAGACATTCATCCAAGATACTAAAGATTCTTCTAAAGATTCCATATCCACAAACACAGGTCAAGCTCACCTGGCGTCTTCTTGAATTCTTTACGCACAGACGTCTAGTCAGCCAGACATTCATCCAAGATACCTCATTATGATTCTAAAGATTCCATATCCACAAACACAGGTCAAGCTCACCTGGCGTCTTCTTGAATTCCATGTGGTTTGATATAGCGATGACTTTCCAAATGCGTTTCTTTGACCATATGAAGAGCGGCTTTGTTACACACACACAGAGCATGAGTAACACCAAAGACAAGCGGTCAGCACAGAAACAGATCCTCCTCTCCTCCTGCCCCACCTGAACAGGAACGCGCCATTTTTGAGACTACCCAGAATACGCCACCTGTGCTCACGTGACCCACGCTGGGTTCCGAAAGTGAATTTCCCGTTCATTTAATCTAGCCTCTATCTTAGTACAGTTGATGTGTAATAAATCTTATTATACTTCCATGACTAAACTAATAACTGACAATCGGAATCACAGATCTAAAAAAAATACTAAACCAACGAGGCTCATTCGAATAGAGCCAGTCAGTATTTCTTATTCATTTTACTGTATTTACACAAAAAATGTATGTCCAAAAGGAAAATCCACAAATGTTTTTCCTGATTATTTCTCCCGCTACATTTGACCAACCGCACCACAGTTTGCCAGTGCCTGATCTCATCAGATCTCAGAAGCTAAGCAGGGCAGGGTTTGGTTAGTCCTTGGATGGGAGACCACTGGGAATGTCAGAGCCCACAGTGGGGCAGCTCTGGTGCAAACTACTGTTGTGTCCTTAGGCCTTGTGTCCTTTACCCCCATTGTCTAGTATGATTGTTGTGTTGGCGATTGTCAAAGGGGCCCATGGTGCAGATTGGCAGCCTCTCTTCCATCAGTTTGCCCCAGGGCTGCTGTGGCTACAATAGAAGATCATCACTGCCAAGTGTGTAGTGAACGAATAATGCACTGTAAAGCACTCTGGGTGTCTTAATAGGTGCTATATAAATCCAGTGCATTATAATTATTACAACATCTGCAGATTAACCAGACATTTGATCAGCCCCCATCTCAGACTGACACTACAGGGATATAGGAGGATGGGAGGGCATCTGACACACAGGGTTATAGGAGGTTGGGAGGGCATCTGGCACACAGGAATATAAGAGGATGGGATGGCATCTGACACAGTAGTAAGCCTAGCTCCATTGTAATAAATGTAGAAGAAAACAAAAAGAAGTCATATTAAAAAAGTACAGTATTTGTTTTAGACCAATGCCAAATTTGACATATTTGATGACTCAACAAGAACAATATATATACAGTAAAAAAAGTGTACAAATCAAAATATACTGTAGCAAGGAAAATATGACAGTCTATATTGCACTATTTTTAATCTGTGTTGTAATGTTGTTTCCTCATCAAAAATACTCAGACTTGTGTTTTGTTTCATTCACACATGTTTAACACACACATCCTGCATATTTAGGCTGAGTTCTTCTGTCAAATAGAAAGCGCTCTGTACCACCTTGTGATGTCATTGAGTGGTGATACAGGAAGCGCTCCTCTGTGCTTTTAAACTCCATACACCTTCACTACAATCATTTGAAAATGTTCAGTCCTTGAAATGCCAAATTTTGAAGTTACAGCTATTGTTTTAGCCTCATTAAACCTGCTTTAATCTTCAGTGCATCAGCAGATATTAGAGACTTTATGTGACAATCTCAACTGAACAATAGTTAAACTAGTGTATTGTAGAGTAAAGGGTTACTCAAACATGTGTGAATAAAACAAAACACAACTCCAGGTATGTTTCTGATGAGGTAACAGCATTATAACGTGGCTAAAAGTTCACAACAGTCAGTTTTGCATAATATAGGACCTGCAGGATGCGCACTTCACTTTGATCTACTTAAGGAAGGCACTACAGAATCCCAGAATGGAAAAAGTAACCTGTACTAACAAAATGTTCCACTGTAGGGAACTCATGGCCAGGAGATATGTTAATGACATACAGCAGCCAAGGTGTGGACTTGCAAGTCAGACTTGAGTCACTATTTTGATGACTTGAGACTTGACTTGATAAAATGGAACTGACATGGACACAGACCTTGAGATGACTTGATGCATCTCAAAAAGGTTTTCCTCAGTTTTTATTTTGTATTTTATTTTATGTAATGTTGTTATGTTCAGTTAAAATTGATGGAAAAATATTAGCCAATTTAAATAGAAATAAATCATTTCTTTCAAACACATCTCCTATAGAAGTGCATTGGCTTCGGCCCTCCACCTGAAATTATGAACACAGTGAAGTGCTAAAATGTAAGCATCCCTACAGGCCTAGTAATTATTTATCACACTGATGTATGAAAAGATAATACGTATTTAAATAAAACATAAATATTTAAAAATTCTCCAAAAATGAACTAATAGCAATAAGGATTTATTTCTTATTATAACAATTGTCTTCAAGGCTGCTGGTTACGGTCAGAGGTGGGTAGTACTCAGTTACTTTTACTCAGTCAGGCTAGTAACTTTTTAATATAATTGTACATTCACACAATATACTTTTACTCCTACTCTATCCACAGCAGAGGTGGATAGAGTAGCCAAAAAATGTACTCAAATAAGAATAATGTTACTTCAAAATAATATTATAATATATTATATGTCCTTCAAGTAGAAGGACAAAGCAGTAGCCCAAGAAATTATGTGAGTGTAAAAAACTATATGGGAAAAGTACTAGTCAAGTAAGAGTAACTTAAAGAGTAACTGTTGGGATGTAACACCTGATTTATAATTTGAAATGAATGTAATTTGAAGGACAAAACACAGAAAACTATATCATATCTGAAGGAGCGGTGCAAGAAACACAAATGTTCAAATTATTTCACATTGTCAACATAAAGCTTTACTCAATAAAAGTAGTTACTTCAGTAAAAATGTTACTCAAGTAGGAGTAAACGTATGCTGCTAGAAAAGTTACTCAAGTAAATGTAGCTGAGTACTACCCACCTCTGCAAACAGTTACTCTTACTTGAGTAGCAGTTTCCCTAAATACTTTTTTACTCTTACTTGAGAAATATTTTTTTAGTAAGCACTGAGTACAAGTTTGGTAACATACCTACTTCTGATAGCGTCTAATGTTGCAACACATTTTGTACAATGTTTACAGAGCAAAGGTTAGCGCACAGCCAATAGTGCCAAGGTTTAACACATCAATACATTCATTCAGTCAGATTTTCACTTCCAGTTTGAACTTTATATCTAGCAGAGGATTAAAGAGACAATTGGAGAGGCCATTTGAAGACAAGAAGACACCGGAAGAATGTTATATTTAGTTTATAATTACTGATTTTCATTGGAGCCAAACACTAAGTCCACTTTTTTGCTACTAAACTGTGTATATGGTGTTTTAATAGTATTATCTACTGTTCCTAGACATTTTTTGGCATTTTTAGTACAAAGTAGGTACATTTGCAGCTTTCTGGCCAAAAACAATCTAAATCTAAGTTTATGCTGCCTCCAGTGGCCTCTACAATTTTAAGTACTACGTGACATCACATAGGACTGCCCTGATGTGTTTCTGAGCTCTCTATACACCCGACCTGACCTGTAACTTGGCTTAGGCCTTTTGTTACAGCAGCAATAATATGTAGTAATAAGCGTAAACATTGAACGCATACATTATAACAAGTCCCTTTATTTTTCCCTTTTCCATACATTTGATAAGAATATAAAATTTTACATTAATTATTGTATCAAAATTATCTAGTTTTCAAACTTCATTTTTGCAAATATTAAAAAGTGCATTAAAAAGATAAAAATCAAGATTTCACAGTTAAAACACAGAGGGTAAAAAATTAAAACATTACACAAAAGAAGTAAATAATAAACACGTAAAAAGACTATAAAAAGTATTTGTTCATATTAGACATAATCCAGAGAGAGAGAGAAAAACAGAGAGAGGGAGGGAGAGTGAAAAATGAGAAAGACAGGGAGAGAGGGAGAGAAAAAGAGAGAGAAAGGAGAAAGAGAGAAAGACAGAGAGAGATGTCACTTTAAACAACACATATTAAGAAAAATTGACTTTTTGACCTTTTAACCGTGTTATACTGTTGTCCCCTCATCAAAAACATACCTGAAGTTCTTGTCTTTTCTGTACCTCAAAAATGCTCGGTTTGCATTTGGCACAAATTGTGAAGTCATAGATAAAACTCCAGGCTTCTGTTCCGTTTTTTAAAACCATAAACCATCACTGTAGTCATTCCAAGGACAAATTGTGAATGCATGGCTCTTTTAGCATAGCATTCATGGGGGATAAGGACTTCAATTGTTTAGTTTCTTTAGTTTCTAAAATGTGATTTCCAAATATAAACATATTTAAAGGGCCTATGTTATACATTA
>JACM01047149.1:0-13019 GCA_000787095.1 Periophthalmodon schlosseri | reverse complement strand
GGAAACATCATGCTTTGGGGCTGTTTGCCTGCAAAGGAACCTCCTTCCATCAGCAAGGGCACTGAAGATGAAACGTGGCTGGGTCATTCAGCATGACAATGATCCCAAACACACCGCCCGGGCAACGAAGGAGCGGCTTTGTAAGAAGCATTACAAGGTCCTGGAGTGGCCTAGCCAGTCTCCAGATCTCAACCCCATAGAAAATCTTTGGAGGGAGTTGAAAGTACGTGTTGCCCAGCAACAGCCTCAAAACATCACTGCTCTAGAGAAGATCTGCAGGAGGAATGGGCCAAACTACCAGCAACAGTGTGTGAAAACCTTGTGGAGACTTACAGAAAATGTTTGACCTCTGTCATTGCCAACAAAGGGTATATAACAAAGATGAACTTTTGTTTTGTTTTGATCAAATACTTATTTTCCACCATAATTTGCAAATAAATTCTTTAAAAATCAGACAATGTGATTTTCTGGATTTTTTTTCTCATTTTGTCTCTCATAGTTGAAGTGAACCTATGATGAAAATTACAGGCCTCTTTTATCTTTTTAAGTGGGAGAACTTGCACAATTGGTGGCTGACTAAATTCTTTTTTGCCCCACTGTACACTTTTATTGTACTGGGTAGAGTATTGCACATGTTCAACTTTTTACAAATATTTACCCTCCAGACCAGGGACATGTGGAGCGGCAAGATCTGGAGGAGTTCTTCCGTCACATGCTACAGAAACTGGGACTGAAGGTGGGAAAAGTCATTTAATAAATATCCATTATAAACCACTATATAAGCTGCATATGGCTCATAAAAAGTATATTAAACAAAATTTTACAAAATATGTTTTCTATGAAACCCACAAGAAACAAATAAGGTCTATAACACAACAGTTTACCGGATCATTCAGCTCTTGACCTGGGTCCTGGCTCAGGTTAACCTGCTCACACCAGACTCATGTGTCACTTTGAACTGAGCTCTACACATTTATCTGGAAAGGCTCTTGCTGAAAGAGCATCACAATGGCGGATCAAGTGACTTTCCATCCACAAATGCACAAAGTGCTTCCCCTTGCACGTTTTCCCAAACTAAATCGCCTGGAGTTCTGTGAGAACAGGCTGAAGTACGTCTGTCACCATGTTTGTTTTGGTTTGTTTGGGTGCTTCACCTTTGGCTCCACCCACACCACAATGCTGTTCTGCGAATGGTCTGCCCACTTAACCTTACAGCGGGAGCATCTCAAGATGGATTTTCATGAGTTTGTGAACTCTCAAATATTGCAAGAATCCATTTTCCTGTGCAAGGTTAAGCTCAGGTCTGGTTTATAGTTTGATTCCTCTTGTTTCAGAGGGAGGAGGTGTCAGAGAGGAGGACGGAAGTATTGTTCTTGTCTGTAGTTTGATTCTCTTTCTTTCAGAGGGAGGAGGTGACGGAGCAGAGGGTGGAGGTCCTCAGGGAGAAGGTGCTGTCTGCATTTGATCCAAAAGAGGATCAGCTGCAGATCCAGGAGGTGAGGAGAGTTGCCAAAAGTTTGGGTTTAAATCTGATCCGGGAATGAGCCTTTGATTTGATTGACAGGTGTAATGACTCTGACAGGTGTACTGACTGTGTGACGAGTGTAATGACTGTGTGACGAGTGTAATGACTGTGTGACAGGTGCAATGACTATCTGACAGGTGTACTGACTCTGTGACAGGTGTAATGACTCTGTGTGACAGGTGGCAGCGCTGTTGCTCCCTGAGGATGAGAACTTCTTGCTACTGTTCAGACGAGAGACGCCTCTGAACAACAGCGTGGAGTTTATGAGGGTCAGACACTTTTAATACATTTATTCTGAGGTTAAAGAGGAGGTTTCTACCATGTTATAGCCTGAAGAGGTTTTAGATGTCATCCATGCCTGTTTGACAATTCTCCATAAATGTACAAAAACATCATACAAAACAATACACTACAGCTTCACAAACTTGATCCGATGTGCAGTAGTTTCATACGCTGATTGTGTTGTAACAGCGCGTCACTTAGGGGGAGTCACTTAGCGCGTGGAGCAAAGGGAGGGGAAACTCAGAGCGTCAAAAACTAAAGTGAAGTGTTTTCAGTGAATATAGCATTTTTGAAATAATAAAAGGTCTAAATATGTTATATATTAGCAATTTATACCCCAGAGAAGAAAAATACCCCCTCTTTAAAGATCCTATATCCTGTATTATGTATATGTACAAAGTGCCAGCAAGAACTCCCTCTGCAGGTGTCAAGTGGAGGCTGTCATTGTCCACTTCGTACCTTTAGCTAAACTGCGCAATCGTCCATAGAAAGTAATTGTTTTAAAAGCATTAATAGCAAGTTTCCAGATTGTTTAATCATGTTGATAAATCTGAGCGTATATCACAAACTTCGCCAAAAGTATAGATTAATCGCCATTTTAAGCTAACAGCTTGCAACATCGTTTTGTGTCCATGCTAGCAAAATGGCGGAAAGCTCCATGTTTTTATTAAATAAGGCATGTTTAGCTAAAGGTTCACGGAGGGTTTCTGCTACAAAAGGGGCGATGACAGAGACGAGTTGAGCAGACACATATTTTTGTCTCAGACCAGAATCACTCGTCATAGAAACTCATTGATTTTGTGTTTTTCAGATTTGGAGAAACTACGACCGTGACAGCAGTGGCTTCATCTCGGCTCTGGAGCTGAAGGTTTGTGAGAGACGACTTTTTACATTGTTTTTATTTGGGGTAAAGGTCACTCTGGGGTTAAATGTTTGTGAGAGAAGACTTCTTATTTTTCACATTTAAACACTCTAGGGTTAAAGGTCATAGGGACATTTTTTTCACAGTGAAATCTCTGGTCTTTTTGTCCCTGCAGGGCTTCCTTCAGGACCTGTTTGTGCAGCACAGGAAGTCCATCAGCCCTGACAAACTGGACCAGTACACTGTCTCCATGGTAACAGTACACACACATGTTAGAATGGACTAGTCGGAGAGGGGTGAGGATGTCTTTGTGGTGAGACAGGCTAAAGGTCTCTCTTGACTGTACTATTTTAGCTCTATTACAGACACAGCTACCCATCAAAAAGTCTGTTCATAGAATCTGTTCTGTTCCACTTTTAGACAAACACGTTGAGTAAACGAGCAGTGAATCCATTTGATGTGTATTAATTACCCACATATTAATTGTGCATGTACTAATGACCCGCACCCCCAAAATATCATCGTTTGTGCCAACTGTCTGTACCTACATAATAATAACTGGGCAGAGAGGCACGGAGTCTAGACTCAAACACCCTGCTACTTAATATAATTTATTTCTGGGTCCGTGTGTGTATTTTTGATATTTAATGTGCCCTGCCTCTGCACTGGTAGACTACTGAACATAGTTTTTCACGTTTTAAATATTCAGCACATATATTTTCAAGCCCTCAAATTCAACAGTGTAAAATTCACAGTGAGAAATTTCACCTCCTTGCCTTGTTGCTTCCTTGTCTCCTTCTTTGCTTTCTTTCTTCCTTGTTTCCTTACCTCCTTGCTTTCATTCCTCCTTGCTTCTTGCGTCCTTGTTTCCTTGCCTCTTTGCGTCCTTCCTTTCTTGCATCCTTGCTTTCTTGCATCCTTACATCACAAGTGTGACTGAAGGGGAAATGAATGGAAATCCTTTTTCAAGCCCTCAACGATCCTTGCATCCTTGCTTCTTTGCTTGTTTACATCCTTGTGTCCTTGTATCCTTCCTTCCGTCCTTGTGTCCTTACTTCTATGCCTCATTCCTTCCATGCCTCCCTGGCTCCTTGCATCCTCCTTCCTTGCCTCCATAGACTGTATAAATAAGTGGACTAAGTGAGTGTGACATCACCCATAGCGTTTCAACCAAATGAAGCTCGTTGAGGCTAGCAGTTATAGGGCCCAATTTGGAGCCACATAACATATTATATATAATTCTGACCGTGAGCATCATAGCAACCAAAGAGCCAATCCAAGAGCTTCCTTGCATCTTTGCTTCCTTGCCTCCTTCCTCCCTTGCATCCTTCCTTCCTTACCTCCTTACGCGCTTGTATCGTTACATCTTCACGTCCTTGTGTCCTTCCTTCCTTGTGTCCTTCTTTCCTTGCGTCCTTCCTTCCTTGTGTCCTTGCATTCTTGCTTCCTTGCATCCTTGCATCCTTCCCTCCTTGTGTCCCTGGGTCCTTCCCTCCTTCCCTCCTTCCTTCCTTGCATAATTGTGTCCTTCATTCCTTGCGTCCTTCCTTAATTCCTTGAGCCCTTGCATCCTTGCTTTTTTGCATCCTTGCATCATTCCTTCATTGTGTCCTTGGGTCCTTCCTTCCTTGCCTCCTTCCCTTCTTCCTTCCTTGCATCCTTGTATCCTTGCATCTTTCCTTCTGTTCTACCTTGCCGGCCTTTTAAAGCTGCCATTGATGTGCAAATTAGTCATGTGTGTCAGTAACAAGGTGTTGTGAGTTCAGATGAGCACAGAATCCCGTTCCCCAGTTTGGGATGAAAACTGCAGGGTGAAAACCTAATAGCCACCGCATGAGAGTTGAATTTGAACATAATTAAATAAAGCCATCAGTGCCTGATGTACAAATCAGCCCTGGTATGTAGGACCTAACTGTTTAAATAAGATCATATATTGAAGTTTCCAGTTCACCCTAATCCAAATAGAGATGTGTCCATCTCAAGAACAATGGGGGAAAAAAATGAAAATATTTGAAAAATATAAAAATAAGTACATTATAAGGAGGATCCCAAAGTCAAATTTTCCTAGGGCCCCCAAATTACTAACTCCACCACTGTTTGTAGTGAGACACGTCTATAGCCACAGGCACCGTCAGCCCACACTCACACAGGCAAGGTGGGTGAAGTGTCTTGCCTAAGGACATGACAACAGCACTAGTCTGGTTTGAGTGGTAATCAAACTCCAGCCCTGGGGTTGGTGGGTGAAGGTTCTAACTGAGCGTCTGTGTGCATTAAATAATCCTTGACTGTATGAGTCTGTATTAGTGTGTGTTGTGTAATTCCTCACTAACACAGAAATGTTCCATCATCTGGACTTGAGATTTACAGCAGAGCATGTTCTGCCTCCTGTTCAGCAGAGCTCTGTGTGACGTGTGAACGTTTCAGTTCCAAACTCCTCCCTCATTGACCTGTCTCACCTGTCTTACCTGTCCCTGCCTCACCTGCCTCGCCTGTCTCACCTGCTGATGGTTCACTGTGCGTTCACTGCTGTGTTCAATGTGCGTTTCAGATGAAAATGTTCGACAAAAACAGAGACGGGCATTTGGACCTAGGAGATCTCGCCAGGTAAAGTTTACACCTGGACTCACCTGGACTCATCTGGACCCATCTGGACCCATCTGGACCCAGACCCAGTCCTGGTCCACTTCTGGTTCAGTCCTGGTCCAGTCCTGGTTTAACTCTCCTGTGTCTCTGCAGGATCCTGGCTGTGAAGGAGAACTTCCTGCTTCGCTTCCAGATGGATGTAAGTTCCTCCGCACCAATAGACCAGGTTTAGACCTGGTTCAGTCCTGAATTAGTCCTGATTTAGTCCTGGTTCAGTTCTAGTTCAGACCTGGTTTCTTGTGTTTCAGGGCTGCAGTCTGGAGGATCGTAGGAGAGACTTTGAGAAGATCTTTGCTCACTATGATGTGGTCCGTTTGGGTTTGTTTAGTCTCACACTCTTGTTATGCTTTTGAGCAGGACACTTCATCTGTCTTGAGTGTTTGATTGTCTGGAAAGTTTAAACAGTAAAATGACTCTAGTTGTATTGTTCTCAGAGTGGGACAGGAGCTCTGGAGGGACCTGAGGTGGACGGCTTTGTCAAGGACATGATGGAACTGGTCAAGGTAAAAGTCCTGGTTTAGTTCTGGTTTAGTCCTGGTTTAGTCCTGGTTTAGTCCTGGTTTAGTCCTGGTTTAGCCCTGGTTTAATTCTGTTTTAGCCCTGGTTTAGTCCTGGTTTAGTCCTTGTTGAATCCTGGTTTATAGCCCTGGTTTAATTCTGTTTTAGCCCTGGTTTAGTCCTGGTTTAGTCCTTGTTGAAGTCCTGGTTTAGTCCTGGTTAAGTCTTGGTTAAGTCTGTCTCACTGCAGACTGACTGCAGACTGACAGAACCAAACTAAAGCTTAGCTAGAGCGGACATAGAGCGTAGCCGAAGCTAATGATTAAAAAGCGTTTTTTAAGACAACAGATGGATTTTGAGATGAGAAAAGTTTATGATCTGAAAAAAGGTGAAAATAGCCACAAAATTTGACCTTTGTGAAAGCTGTAGGTGCCCTGTCAGCCCCTGTCAGTCTCTCAGTCCCTGTCAGTCCCTGTCAGTCTAGTAGTTTGTCATCCATGCCTGTTTGACAGTAGTTTAGACCCGGGTTTAAACTCAGCTTTAGGTCTGTCCATGTGTTTGTCCTGTTTCAGTATCAGTGTTTTAGAGCTGGGCTGATTCAGTTCCTGTCTGCTCCTGTCTGTTCATTTGTTTCATAATTGTGCATTTTATTTACAGTCTGTGTCTGTTTCAGCCCAGTATCAGCGGTTTGGAGCTGGACTGTTTCCGGAAGCTGCTCTTGAATCACTGCGACTTGAACCGAGATGGAAAAATTCAGAAGAACGAACTCGCCTTGTGTCTGGGAATAAAACTGTCCTAACACCTGCTCCTGTCTGCTCCTGCCTGCTCCTGCCTGCTCCGGTTTGCTCCTCTGGATCTACTCCTCTGGATCTACTCCTCTGGCTGCTCCTGTCTGTTCCTGTCTCTGCTCCTCTGGCTGCTTCTGTCTGTTTCTGTCTCTGCTCCTGTCTGCTCCTCTGGTTCTGCTCCTCTGGCTGCTCCTGTCTGTTCCTCTGTCGCTGCCCCGTCTGCTCCTCTGGTTCTGCTCCTCTGGTTGCTCCTGTCTGCTCCTCTGGATCAGCTCCTCTGGATCTGCTCCTCTGGTTGCTCCTGTCTGTTCCTCTGTCTCTTCTCCTGTCTGCTCAGGCTCTGCTCCTCTGGCTCTGCTCCTCTAGCTCTGCTCCTCTAGTTCTGCTAGATAAATGTCAGCATGAAGATAATCCTTTGCTCAAATCAAAATTGGTTGTGAAAAAAACAAAATTCTGTGGTAGCTTTTGGAAAAGAAAAGATTGACAGCAAAGTTAGTGTCACTTGATTTTGATCAGTTTAGTCCTGGCTTAGTCCTGGTCTTATACTTGTTCAGTCCTGGTTTACTCCTGGTTCAGTCCTGGTTTAGTTTGGCATTAGTCCTGGTTTAGTCCATCTTTAGTCTGGAGTTAGTTCTGGTTTAGTCCTGGTTTAATTCTGGTTTAATCCCAGATTAGTCTTGATTTAGTCCCAGTTTAGTCCTGGTTTAATCCCGATTTAGTCCTGTTTATTCCTGCTGGTTTAATCCCGATTTAGTCCTGGTTTATTCCTGATTTAGTCTGGTTTTAGTCTGGTTTTAGTCTGCCGTTAGTCCTGGTTTAGTCCTAGTTTAATTTAACCCTGATTATCCTGGTTCAGTCCTGGTTTAATCCTAGTTTAGTCCTGGTTTAGTCTTGGTTCAGTCCTGGTTTAGCCCTAGTCTAGGCTCCGGTCTCAGCCTGGTTCTTGTTTTTTGCACTAGATTTTGCATGTAATACAGCTTTGTGATAATATAATATTTTTATTTGTAAATTGTAAAAGTTGCAGTGTTGTGTGAAAGAACAATAAATAAACATTGAAATAAAAATGGTGGATGTTTTTGCTCTGAAATATTTTAAACATAAATGACGTCGCCCTAATGAGCTCACAAACGTCACCTGAGCATGTGGCTGCGCTCTGATTGGTGCATTCAGAGCCAGGTGAGCAGTGATTTGTCTGTTTAGAGCCAGCTGTGTTGTGATTGGTCATGTCATGTCCAGTCTTTATAAATCCCAGTTGTTAGCCCCGCCTCCTGTTTGTTGGTCAGTTTTTGGGTCGAGGGCGTACCATGAGTGTGGAGGTCAAACTCAGGTTTGATAATAATATTTATAGTTCAGTTATCTTACCTGTTTCCTCTTGATCGTCTACAATAAACAGAGCAGAAATGAATGGCACAACATCAGTCTCCTTATAGAGTTGTTAAGTGTGATGTCACTTCTGGGTCCATCAGCTGAATGAAAACAATGAACATGTTACCATTTCCTCTTTTTTTAGTAACGACACATCTCATGTTAAAAAGAGATTGCAGTAGTTTAAAGCTACCGTTATAAACATGGATCTACGGTTATAACTGTACATTATTTACATATCTGATACAGTTTGTGGTTAAAGATTAAAGATTTCCCATTCTAAATTAAATGTTGTATATCTTTTGTTAAATTGCTAATCGCTACAGCAGTGGTCCTAATTATTCATGATTCTGAATCTTTTGTTGCTATGAAACAGACCCAGGCTGTTCTTTTCATTCTAGTTTCTAGCGATTTTTTTCTTTTAACACATCGACTAACTTAAAACGTTTACCTAACCCTAACCTTAACCCTAATCTAGCATGTATTTAAACCATACCTTTTTCAATAACTCTTTTCCTAAACTTCATTCTGAACCAATTTAAACTACTGTCAAAAAATTGGATTTTACCAGTGCTATTTACCATGCAGTTCCTCATGATGAAAGAAATCACCACCAAACCAGCATCCAAAACCATGGAATTATGAACATAAATCTTTGAGAGACCAACTTTTTGGTCTTTTTGGTAGAAAATCAACTTCTCAAATTCAACAAAATATGACACCATCTTCACAAAAAGATGAACAAAACGTATGGGAAAAATCTTTGAATAAACAAGAACTACCATAGAGAATTCTAATTCAAAATGTCCCCATGACAACGAAATCACAAACAACCAGAGAACAGCGCCAATTTCAAAGTTAGATCCTCAAAATGGTGGCAGTGAAGTCCGAGAGAAACAAAGCTATGAAGCGAAACAAAATCCTCCCAGGTTCATCACTGTTTCTCCACTCGGGAAGGATTACGCCATCTCAGGTAAAGTGTATTTTAGTCACCGGCAATCACAAAAAGGTGGATTGTCTTGAAGTTTGTCCCAGAAAAAGCCTCAAGAGCCTTCTACAAAACCAACCAAGCAATCCCAAAACACTGTTCTACTGTCAGGACTAGAACCAAGTTTCCAACTGCTATCTGAAGAACATTTACCACGGAATTCTGCAATTTCAATTTTGTCAATCCCACATAACGTCCAAAACCAGTTTCAATCGGCCACAATCAAGCTTTGACATCCACCAAAATGAACCTAAAGAAGTGGATTTTGTACAATTCAGTGGCCAACTTGGACAAAACGAGCCTCTTTCTAAACTAAAACTTCAAATGCAACCTCGAAAATCACAAAATTATCAGACATTCAACCCACTTCCAAAACCACTGCAGGAAAATTCCAAAATTTTGCCATCAAGATCTCAAATGAGGTATGCCGATCCAAAATTTGACTTAATTCTTATCAACAACGGCAGAATTCTTTTCCTAGCTCACCTGAGGAGTCTTGGAGTTTGGAATCTTCAAATTCACAGGAAAACTTGTTACAAAATCTTCCTTCATCTCAAACTTCTACGCAAGTGTCCAGACTCCAACCAGGAAATACAAACTTGCAATTAAACTACAAACAAGGATCTCAGCTTTCCAAGATGCAACAACGTCTTTGTTTAATCTGAAACCAGACGATTTACAAAACAATCCAAATACTTCACTCTCAAGATTAGATTTGAACCCACAACCTTCCAGAAATGTGGTCCCTCCCAAGCCTCATGTAAGCTACCATCAGCCTGTAGGATATTCACAGAGACAAGAGAATTTTCCAAATCCAAGAGTTCCACATCTTCCCCCATTCGAGCAAGATACATTTCAAACTCTGCAGTCTTATTCAAGGCCACAAAAATAACCTGGGAATTATTTTTTAAGAAATTTTCAAGACTCCAATGATTCAAATGAGTCTGTTTCTAAACCAAAACTCAACAAATTTGGAAGTCAGTCTAACCACCAGTTCGCCCACATTCCAAATCCTCAGATCCCATCAGCTGATCCTCTTTCAGGGCTGCGGTGGTTGGGAAGCCCTGGGGCACCTCCACCACAGAAGGATGACATAGATTCTGAGCATTCTGGAAAGTCTCAAAAAGTTGTTGGTTTAAATCCATATCTAAACTTCAATAATCCTCGTGGACTTTATGTTCAGAAACCATTCCAAAGTTCAGCTCTCCTGTCACAGCCGTTTTATTCTCAAAGTTAATTTGATTCACCTCAAAGACTCAAACCAAGCCAAAAATTTCCACAGCGTTCCCAAATTCCATACAACAGATTCCAAGTTTATCAAAATCGATTTCAAAATCTCAATCCAGGTCACAGATTTGACCAAAACTCTCTCAGACCTCTGCAAACTCATAACTATCCTGATGCCTCTTTGGAAAAACCATCACGACTTGGTTCATTTTCCAGACAGAACCAGTACTTCCAGAACCATGGCGTGTCTCTAAGGCCTCCTTTGCCGCTCCACAGCCCAGCCTCGGTGCACTTTTCTGTGCCACAAACTTGGACTCTTCCCCCTAAACGTTCCTGGAACCAAAACACTCGCTCTGGTTCTATTTTGCACAAACCCAGAGTCTACAAAAAAACACAAAAGTACCACACACTCCTGCTACAACCAGGGACAGGCCACATAAGCCAGATGTCCTCCCCTGGCCCAAAAGGAGTCAGATCCTGGGATCGAAATCAGATGCCCTCCTGGTGGGAGTGGACGTGGCCATGAGAGGCGAGTGTTAAAATGTGTTTATCTCATTATGATTAAATTTGACTTTTATTTTCAAATTTTGACAAAATAGTGACTAACAGATAGTTTTGGTTCAAATGTGAAATATTTGAAACCAGTCAGACATTGTAAAAGACAGGTTAGAGTACACCTTTTACTGAAACATGGCGAACATCGTGCCTAGTTGTTTCTAGTTCTGTAATTTTGGTTTGAAATTTACTTCCTGGTTAAACAAAGGCAGTAAACATACTTAGAGGTAATTCTATAACTGTTACCTAGCAACCATAATGTAAACAAGGGCCAAAACTAACCAAAATGACACGATAGTTATGATTGGACTAATATAAATAAATGACCACATCTTTATTTTGTTAACTGAAGGTTTGAACTGTCAGAAAAATCCTTGTGAAAAATCCTTCCTTGTGCATAAATTGTCTAAATAAATAAATAAATAGTCTATATTTTGGATGGAGTTTTCCGTGTTGATGACATAGGCAGAGGGATTCTGTTTTACAACTCAGCGCTACTTCATATATTTTTGTACTTTTTTTTCAACTTTTCTTCACAAACTGTCACTTAACTGATGTAAGTATGACAATATTTAGCACACCAAACCAAGTCAGAATTGGAAAAATATATGAATCTGTCAAATACATTTTAAATCTAAGCACATTTATTATACTAATTGTTGTCATGGAGACGTCTAATTTTTTGTTGCATCTTAACAGTCTGTCTTTCTCGCAGGTCTGTCCCAGATGAACTCCCAAACACGAATATGAGAGATATTATTCTAAATAAAATGATCCAATCCTGCTTCGTTTCTGCTTGGCTTTTATTCTATATTTATAATGTGCAGGTTCATAGAATTGATGGTTTTCAGATTCTAGACTGTGATGATGTCATAGTCCCAGATGGGGCAGAGACAGATTTTCCTATTGATCACATTGTACTTTGCCATGAAATATTTTCAAAAGTAAATTCACAAATGTTGAACCTGATTATTTCTATGAGTGACTAGACCCAAGAACTCACTGTATTACAACACAAATCTGTGTTTGAGCAGTGTTCAAATTAGCTGCCTTCATCTGTGTTAAATATGACTGGCCTATAGAACGTGGTGATGTCATCTTAAACACAGCACTAGTATGTTTTTATCAATGCAAAATCATTTAACATTTAAAGCTACAGTATGTAACTTTTTGGAGGTGGCACGTCACATGAAACAGAAAGTGAAAACCATACTTTGAAACATTCTCCATAATATTCAGCATTTGATGCCATACTGTGGAATATTATAGCTAAAGGAACATTTCCATGGAAACAAGCAGGAGGAAGCCAAATAAGAGTCAGGTTTGTGGAGATGCAAGCCCACTCACAGAATGTATGTTTTTCAGTGCTTTTATTTCAGTCTATTTTTAGCTAAAAAGTTACATACTGTAGCTTTAAGAAGAGGTGAGATCTGTTTACTTTATTTTTATCATCTCCAGTCTGTAGTTTCAGTTTTGTTGTTCAAAAGTGCGATAGGTCTTTTTAATAACAACTTGTTCTAAAGCTGACGGGCTCCCAGGGCTCAGATGGTGAATTGGCTCAGACCCAAAACTCAAACATACTGATTTAAACCGAGTTAATGACACAGAGAAGTGAGAGAGCATTCATTTAAGATAAAGACTGATATTTAACAGACATAAGGCCGGAAAGGACGGGAGGAGAGCAATAGAAGGATAAGGAAACTCACAGCAGAGCAAGAAACTATTGTAACACATGAATTAATAGCAAACCTTTCTTGTTCTCTCTGTGTCTGTATGGAGTTTGCATGTTCTCCCTGTGTCTGGGTGGGTTTCCTCCGGTTTCCTCCATCAACCCAAAACATGCACAATAGGTCAAATCCTCTAGCTAAGGTTGTCCGGACCATGACTAGCTCAAGATCTGGAGATGACTCACACTGCCCCTGACAGGTTTAATCCAGAGCCACTGAAGGATGGGTCAAATGCAGGACAAGTCCAGGACTAAATCAGGACTGGAACAGGACCAGAGCAAGTCTACATCAATTAATCTTGTTCCCACACTGTTAGGATGAGGCATTCAGTGGACCAGAAATGCACAGGAATTAATCACTGATAATCTGTTTTTAGTCCTGATTTAGACCTGGTATAGTTCTGGTTTAGACCTCGCTGAGTACTGGTTTAGACCTGATTCACTCGTGGTTCAGTCCTGGTTTCAGATCAGTTCACACTTGCACACACAACATCCAAACTGGGACAAAAAGCTATGACTGAATCCGAAGCTACACCAGGACTAGAGCAGGACTGTACTAG
>KN470707.1:7745-20238 GCA_000787095.1 Periophthalmodon schlosseri | reverse complement strand
CTCCCAGGGACTCCAAGAAGGCCAGTTGTTTGGCACTGTTGTTTGGCCCGTAGGCCGACACAACAGTGAGAGACCTGTCCCCGACCCTGATGGTGCAGGGACGCGACCCTCTCATTCACCAGGGTGAACTCCAACATGAGGCGGCTGAGCTGTGGGGCAATAAGCAAGCCCACACCAGCTCGCCGCCTCTCCCCGCAGGCAACACCAGAGAAATGGAGAGTCCAGCCCCTCTCAAGGAGTTGGGTTCCAGAGCCCACACTAGGCGTGGAGGTGAGGGCGACTATATTTAGTCGGTAACGCTCAACCTCCCGCACAAGCTGAGGCTCCTTCCCCCCAGCGAGGTGACATTTCATGTCCCCAGAGCCAGTCTCCATGTCCAGAGATTTGGTTGTCGAGGCCCCCGCCTTCAATTGCCACCCAGATCTCTTCGCACCAGCCCCTCACAGATCCTCCCGCAGGTGGTGGGTCCACGGGAGGATGGCCCGACGTCGCTCCTTGAGGCGCTCGCTGTCGAGCACCCACCCCAGGCCTGGCTCCAGGGTGGGGCTCCAATAATGCCGGTCTGGGCGACGTAGCTGGTATACTCGTCATGAGGAGCTTCTGAACCGGTCTTAGTCTGACCCATCCCCCAGGACCTGTTTGACCCGGAGCGTGAAGCCCCCGACAGCTTAGCTCCCAGATCATTCGGGTGCTCAAACCCCTCCACCACGTTAAGGTGGCAGTTCGAGGAGGGGGAACACAACAGCCTCAGTCTTTACATGTGCTCAAGTATCCCAGTTGTGATTTTGTGCTAATATCCTGATAAGCCTGTATCCAGGTTATGAGAAACCAGGATCCTCTCACTGGGATATTCTGATAGTATTCAGGATACTGTGGCATATAGACGCAGTATCCTGGTTTCTCAACACTGGTGCTGTATTGAGTTCTGACTCAAAGTCCTACCAGGACTTTCAAAAAACATATTATTTTATACCTATAAACAGAATATAGCAGTCTAATAAAGCCATGGTTTGCCACCAAATTAATTTCTGTGGTTGTTTGTGTTGCTCTTGAGCTAAACTGACTCTGTGAGACTCTTTTGTATTTTTTTTCTGTGTTAATACAACCTTTTACTGAAGCTGTGACAGAGCTTAACAGTCTTATGTTCTTATTTGACTGCATATGTTTTTTATTTGTTATTAGAAACGTGCTAAAAAGCCTTACGTTAGCAAAATTGCTACAGGTTTAGCTCCTTACCATATTTGTGCCATAGCTGCCATAGCTGCCATAGTGACCATTCTAAATATCCAGGATACTCTGATTCCTCATGTATACAGGGACATGAGTGTCCTGGTTTATTTGAGCACATGTAAACGTCATATCCAGAACACTGTCCAGGATAAGGCTCATTATCGGGATAAGGCTCATAACCAGGACACTCGAACGCATGTAAATGCACTCTTTGTTGGATTTTCATACCTTTAAAGTTACACACTACACACTACACTGCCTATTTGTCTCATGGAGATGATATTGTTTTGCCAGGAATGTTTCAGAATATGGTATTAAATCAATATATCTTGTTTTGTTTTTCATTTGATTTGATTTGACTTGATTTTTATTTTTTACATATGTTTTATTGCTAAGAAAACAAAAATAATCTTATTGTCTCGCTACTCCACAGACCTGTATCTTGTCCTGGTGGCATCATCTGCCCTTCTCCATGGAGATAAAAGTTTAAAGGGCCTCCTCACTGCTCATTGCGCACTGCTTCAGAGGTGAGCAGTGAGTGTCTAATTAAGATGCGACACAGTAACAGTAGTATTGGCTCTTGGTATCAGCTGCACATTGACGGGTACGAGTATGAGTATTGGCATTGGTATCGGGCCAGTACCCAATACTGGTATCGGTATCTGTCCGTCCCTATATATAACTTTTCTCGTAGGGAATCCACCACCTGCTTATCTCCATGGAGATGTTTGCCTGGAAAGTTTGACACAGTAAGACATTAAACCTATCTAGCAATAGTTTCATAGTTTTTATTGCTCAAAAATACCTTGAAAAACATGTATTTTTACTCTTCAGTGTAATGGGTCACCCCTCCACAGATCTGACCTATTACTTGGCATAACCTACTTTTTAGGCCAAGTGTGCACTGTGTGCATTTCATTATTGAAGGAAATATTTGGCAATGTGTAACAAAAAAATGCTGACAGATTTAGTGAGTTCCTCTATAAAACAAGCGCCATTTAGTAGCCATTTTAGTGTTTTTTCCTCAGCACAAGTCCTAATTGTCCCAATCCACGCATCATCTGTTCTGATTGGCCAGAGCACAGAGAATATTGTTAGCCCCACAAAACTCAATGTAATAAACCCACAAATGTAATAAGCCCCACAAATGTAATAACAGTTCTCCACCAAACACATAATAACCAAATTTCCCACAAATGTAATACCTATTGCATCTGTGGGAGTTTTTTATGTTTGTGGGTGCAAACATGTTGTCCCGCAAGTGTAATAACATAAAAATAATACAATGTTTATTGGTGAATTAAGAACTAATTTAGCTCATAGTATTATGGGTGTTTACTGTAAGTTCACAGTTTGATGCATGCAGCAACAACACTGCATACTGCTTTGGTATGAAAGACTTTTTTTGGAAGTGAGTTTCAAGATTATAAATAAATTAGGTAAACCCTAACTCTCATTTTAATTATTCATACATTTATATTTTTCTAAGTTCATCGTATAATAAAAAGCAAGCTTTTTGTTTTAAAAATCTGAATACATTTCTCGTCCCATTTCTTGTAAATGAAGAAAGATCTGGAATTTTGAGCATATCTGAATAATACATTTTCCATTTTCTCCTGCTCTGTTCTGATGTTGAGATTAGAATGATAGGAATGCTTTTGAGACCTAGAATAATGTAAAAGTGTAAAAGTTAAAATACAGTTTCATTCATATTGCCAAAGACAAGAGTGTCAACCTGTGTTGTGCATTAATTGGCTTTCAGGATTTGGCAAAACCAATTGTTCAGAAGGTAAATTATTAGACTATTGCCGGCAAATATTACTTAATAAGGCTGTCTTATTTATTTACCTTATTTTATTTATATATATATATTTTTTTACCAAGACATTCAAAATAAAACATTTAAATGCAAATACTTTTAAAAACATGTTAATGTTAAAAAAAAACAAAAAAAAACAACTATAAAGTAACACTTCTGAGTCAGTCAAATATTGACATTGAATATAAACAGCCCTGTGCGGCGACTTGCCTAATATTAATTTTTTGTCCCTTTTTTTGTCCCTTGTTTTTGAAGTGTACATAATTTTTCAAACTACACTACCAGTCAAAACTTTGATACATCCTCTGATTCTTTATGTTTACTATTTACTACATTTTTTTATACACACCGGAGACATCAAATATATTATGCAAGATGTAAGGAATTATGTAGCAAAGAAAAAAAAAAAGTTACGTAACTCAATGATATATATATTTTTTTATATTTTTAATTCAAATCCTCAAAGTGGGCACACTTTGCTTTGTTGATAGCGTTGCAAACCATTGGACTTCTCTCAATGAGCTGATGATGATGATGATGAAGTCCCGGAAATGGTTTTCACTTCATAGCTGTGCCAATCCAGGGTCAAGAAATGCCAAAAGCAAAGGGTGGCCATTTTTCTTCTTCTTTTTTTTTTTTTTTTAATTCTGAAATAAGTTGTAGGTTATTTTGAGGTTATTTTTTGTATACTACATTCCATGTGTCATTCATACTTGTGGTACCTTCAATGAGAATCTACAATGTAGATCAACATAAATGAAAAAGTGCATCCAAACTTTTGACTGGTAGTGTATGTAGTCTATGTCAGATGCCCTTCCTCCCCTCTCACCACAACCACCCCCCTCTAGATGTAATATAACTATATTATCAAAGTATAAACACAGCAATTACAGTTTATTATACCATACTTTTCACCCATAATGTCACTTCCAGTTGCCAGCCCTCTCAAAGTTAAACCGTAGCCTGCGGTGTCCCTCTGTCTCTGGGCTGATTTACTCTGTAGGCTGGTACTTGCCGCAGACCCATCCACAGAGCCAGATCCTGATTAGCCTCACGTGGATCCCACTGCCAAACAACCTCCTCTGCTGGAAGTGCTGACACAGCAGGGTTGTGACAGGGGCTGTGACAGGGGCTGTGACAGGGGCTGTGACAGGGGATGTGACAGGGGCTGCGACAGGGGCAGGGTGGGTACCAGGGCAAAGAGCCGGAGAACAAGCATAAGAGGAAAGTCAGTGAGTAATTGTTCATATCTATAGTTACAGTTGATGCAGCTTTGATGTAACATATTAACCAATGTTAATGCTGAAAAAAATCGCTCATTTGTCCAGCAGCAAAACCTGGCAAGGTATGACCATGACATAAAAGATGCTCCCAGCCTGGGGTGAGGGAGTAATAGTAAGTAATAAGTAAGAATTTAGGCAAACAAATGAAACAATTAAATAGTAAATGTCCCAAATGAATCACTGCAAATGGGTATGGGAACATAAACACCACGACTGCTGCTTTTTTGAATTAAAGAGTGGATAAGTATTATGCAAAATCAACTTGTTGGAGCATTCATTCACTCATCAAAAACATGCCAGTATACTTATGTCCAAAGCTCAGCCCACAAGCCTGTCGCCCATGCGCTCGCATGATCATTGTCATAAATGTACAAAAGCATGAAACAAAACAATACAGTAGAACTTGAGAAACCTGATGTGGAGAAGTATCAGCTGGGTGTATGTTAGAGCAGCGGCTCTGAGCATCAAAAGCAAAACTGAAACTTATAAAACATGTTAATACATTGTTTTGGCAAATTATAGCATTTTCAAAACAATAAAATGTAACATGGTGATTTAAATTATGTGTTAATAGTTAATACCCCATAGAAGTGTAATACCCCCTCTTTAAATAAATGTGTGTTAGTAATAAGTAGTAGTAATTTATCATGTCTTGAATTTGTCAAGATTGCAGTTTTAGATATGCTGTTGGGTTTTTTGGGGGGTTTTTGTTTTTGTTTTTTTTTGCTTTTTTAGGCATTATTTTTGGATTTATTTCTATAACTTTGTTTTTCTGTTATTATTTAAAAAAGACTAAATACTTTCATGCAAAAAGTAAAAAATAAAATATTATGATGTATTTACTTTGCCTGGCATGTTGCCCAGTATGGCTATAAACTTTTCTACCTCCACATAGACAAGTGATAGCACCAGGCCAAGTTACAAATCAGTCAGATCTGTGCAGAGGCAAGCCCGCTCACAGAAGAGTGCATGATTTGCATGGTGCTTTGCAGCAATAACAACACTCATAATTGAATAAATGCAAAATGAAACCATAAACCTTACATAGTGCCTCTTTAAAGGTCCTATATTGCACAAAATTGATTCTTGTGAGCCATGTTATAATCTTGTTACCTCCTCAAAAATATACCTGGTGTTGTGTTTTGTTTCATTTACACATGTTTGAGTAATTCTGGTTTGAGTAATCCTGGTTTATAAACTGAAAATGCTCTGTTCCACCTTGCGATGTCATGTAGTGGTGGTTTTCAAGTTAACAGCTGCCTTTTACCTTTCGTTCAGCAGAAATTGGCAATTCCACGGCTGAACTCATCCAAATGATTCTAGTGAAAGTGTATGGGGTTTACAAACACAGTGGAGCACTTCCTGTATTACCACATGACATCACAAGGTGGAACAGAGTGTTTTCAGGTTGAGAAAAGAGCTCAGCCTGAAGGGTTTGTGTGTTAAATGTGTGAATGAAACAAAACGCAACTCCAGGTATGTTTTTGATGAGGAAACAGCATTACAACATAGATCAGAAAAGGGCATAATATGGGCCCTTTAAATCTAAAAGGACTTTATTCGCTAATGATGGTAGATTTGAGTGGATAGAAACGAGACGGCAGATTGCTTAAATTTAAATAAACACCTTATCAGCATTAACAGACTAATTTAAAATGAACAAGGACATCCACATTAAAACATCCAGACTTTGAATACACCGTGCAAAACCTGCTCCCCTCCTCAGTACGGGAACGCAGCCACACGATCCCTCTTCTAATGATATGTAAAACTCAGCCCAGCAACCCGCAGTCTGATGACGGCTATCGCATATAGAGGCTCTGCACCTGCCACTCCGCACCTGCCGCTCGGAAACAGGAGCGGAAAGAGCAGTTTGCTATTGAGTGCACAAATTCTACTGTTCAGACTTCAATAAAGCGCCTGTGCTCTGTGAGAGGCAGGAAATAGGCAGCTTAGGGTATTGAGTTTTCTCTTTAAGCCCCCGCTGCCTCACTCCTCCACCTCCAAACAACTACTCCTGCAACACAGCAAATCCAATCCAGTGTAGAATTTATACTATTGGTGGCATATTGTGTGGTATTCAGACTAAAATAAGTTTGGACACATTTGAATTGGAAGCTTACACTTTATAACTTAATAAAATGGATATTTATGGAAAACAGGCATAAGGAATTGGTTCTGTGCACAACGGTGCCGAGATAACTCGCTCACTATTATATCTCTGTGGGTTTTTGCAGAATTCGCTAAAATCAATAACTACTTAAAGGATATGCAGTGGACAGCGAGGTGAGGGTGGATATCACAGAAAACTTTGCAAATAAAGTGAAAACTGGGGCTGTCAAAGTAAATATGTTATCTCCTGATTAATCAAAGAAAATCTTTAGTTTTGAAGAGGGGGTATTATGCAAAATCGACTTTTTTCACATTTTTCCCTCATCAAAACATGCCTGAAGAGGTTTTAGATGTCATCCATTCATCCATTGTTTGAGTAATCTAGCGATCTCTACCAGGCCCTATTCGAACCCTCATTACAATTAGCTGTAAGACTCTGTCCAATGCTCAACCCACAAGCCTAAATCATCCACGCTCCCAGACGACAACTGTACATAAATATACAAAAACATGATACAAAATTGTACACTACAAATTCACAAACATGATGCGATGTGCAGTAATTTCATTAGCGGGGTGCGCGATTGTGTTGTGATACACTCTGAAGGGGGAGTGACTTAGCACAGGGAGTAAAGGGAGAGGAGATTCAGAACATTAAAAATGAAAGTGAAAACATGTTAATATGATGTTTTTGGCAAATATAGCATTTTCAAAACAATAAAAGGTAACATGGTGATGTAAATGATGTGTTAGCAGTTACTACCCCATAGAAGTGTAATACCTCCTCTTAAAAAAACTAAAGCATGCAAAAGAACAAAGGCCAGGTGAGGGGAGGCAAAAATTAAATACCCGGTAGCTTTAAAGGCCCTGTACCTGATTTTTACTGTCTTAAAAATGTTTGCAGAGGTCCAAAGTTATTTCTCACTTACCTTATACATTCCAAGCATCCTAATTATTCACTGTGATGAGTTTATAAGTGCTGTTCACAGAATGGCGTGGAACGGTGTTTTGCTTTCATAACAACTTAACATTCTGATGATCAGGCAATAAAATGCTTTATAATTAGATGCAGACTGTACACAGTGGACTTATTTTGACCTAAAAAGCTGCTTATACAATATTTCTGTACTGGCTGTATAAAGAAGTGGACTAAGGGAGTGTGATGTCACCCATAGTGTTCGGCTAGACAAATGAAGCTGATCAAGGTTAGCAGTTACACGGGTGAATGTGGAGCTGAGGTCCATATTTGGCAGTATAGTAGCAACCAAAGAGCCAATCTGGAGCGAGGCTGTTGTAGGTAAAGCCCGTTGCTAAGCGCCTGCCCCCTGCCAAACCAACAGTGCGGGTGCTTAGCAACGATGTCAATCAAACCTGTTGCTAGTGCCAGTGGGAGCGACCTTCGAGAAAGAAGGCACCTCATTGGTCTTTTATTAATGTTCATATCTTGATTTATGGACAAAATAGCCAAATAAAAACACCAGGATCATGCTGAGCGCATTAAAATGAACATTTTAAGACCAAAATGAGGAGCCTGACAGCAGCAGTTACAGAGAGAAGAGCGACATTTTTTCAATAGAAAGTGAATTTGAGCCAGAAGCACACTCATGCTGTGGCTGCTAGCATCTTAGCTATGTCCATATATATATATATATATATGTATGGTACTGGGGCAAGACACACTTTGCTCAAATATGTGAAAATATCAGGTACAGATGTATCCTCAGGCAGAGTTCAAGAATCTAATTGCAGAGGGATTAAAGACAGAGTAGCTATATAGGCGTCTGATAATCTGATCTCGTACATTCCTTATACTTAGTGCTTTGGGATATGGCAATAAAACATCTCATTGTGATCTGCTATTTTGGTAATATTGTCATATGGTGATTCAGTGCTTCTCTGTATAATACACCTCTATGCTCAAACTCTGACACTCCTATGTGTCAGCCGCTGTCATGCTCTGGATGACAGGTGGATTTAACCAATCACAATGAGGTGAACTCTCACAAGAAGCAGATGGCTTTAGTTATCTCAAGACAATCAAACATACAAGTGTACACTAACCATGATCTGGTTCTAAGAAAGTTGTGATTGTAGCGTTTTTGGCATCTTGCCCATTCCTGCCCTATTTTAACCCTATTTATATGGACAGAGGGCCACCTCGTGAAATCGCCGTGTGGATGGAAGAAGTGTGTATTCTGACTCAAAATAATTCAAAACTAAAAAAAAAAAAAAAAAATTGCCACTGCTTTGCACTTTTTGTCATTCCTTGACCCCGACAACGCTCACATGTGAAGTTCTTTGCTACATAATTCCATATATCTTACATCATATACTTGATGTCTTCTGTATGTATGAAAGTAATAAACATAAAGAAAAAAGTCGTGTATTTTGGATCAGTTTGTGCCTACGATAGTGCATTATTGCCTTACCAAGTGCCTCATGGTGGCTCTAAAGACTGGAGGCTGCCTGCAGTATGGCCGACTTTGTCACCACACAACAGCGTCACATATTTGTAATTTAAATGTAATACATACTTTTACAGGGATTGGATTTTGGAGTGTTTTTATATTTGAATGCAAATAGTGGTCGCTGGTGTGATGGAGGCGTGTGAGCTGTCAGCTCTAGTCTCCTTAGAACGCCTCAGTGACGGGCTCTGTGCAGTACTCCTAGGCTATGTTCCTATTGCAGGTCTTTTTTTCCTCAAATCTGTTTTTTTAAAAGAGGCTGTGCACATTGCAAATAAAATGTGAATTACATTTAATGTGTGAATCCAACAGCTCTGAAGTACCCTGATGTGCAGAAGAGGACAGGACTGGAGTTGTGCTGTTGTCACATTATGAGAAAGACTATTAGAGAGAAAGCACCATTTTTCAGTATATACTAATAAAATATGTGTTATAATTTAGTTTTACATTAAAAAGGGGATCTTATGCAAAATGTTTTTTTTTTGGGGGGGGGGTTGTGTTTTTTTTTTACTTTCTACCATATTCTAATGGTGTTCTTTCATCAAAAAACATGTCTGACAAAGTTTTAGATGCCATCCATTCATGTTTGAGTATTTTAGTGATCTCTCCTATTTGAACCCTCCTTATGATTAGCTGTAAGATTCTGTGCAATGCTCAGCCCACAAGTGTTTTGTTTCATTCACACATGTTTGATGATCCTTTTATTATTAGTCTGTCTCCAAAGCTCAAAATGCTCTGTTCCACTTTATGATGTCATGCGGTGGTAGTTTTCAAGTTAACAGCTCCTTTTGCCTTTAGTTCAGTAAAGACTGGCAATTCCAGGGATGAAATTATTCGCATGATTCTAGTGAAGACGTATGGAGTTTTAAAACACAGTGGAGCACTTCCCTATATTGCCACATGACATCACAAGGTGGAACAGAGTGTTTTCTGTGTGAGAGAAGAACTCTAACTCTAACTCTAACTAACTCTGCCTAAATATGCAGGGTTTGTGTGTGTGAATGAAACAAAACACAACTTCAGGTATGTTTTTGACATAGTTCGCAATATGCAACATATTATACAATTTTCTTGACTCATGCATATTAGTTAATACAACAATAATATTAATGTGATAATTACCCCTGATCTCAAAAATCAAATTCAAGTTTTTGGAACATTTTGGAAGTAATAGTGCTATGAAGACCAACAGCGTCCTGACAGGCCATAGCGCCTCAACTCTGGCCAGACTCTTTATGCAAAAAGCCAACACTGTGACAACAGGCCAACCGCTAGGCGTAGTCGTATTTGAAAACATCTGATTTGGCCTGTTCACACTGACACGAAAATTCACCTTCAGGTCACATTTGGGCAAAAAATCTAATTCGCCCTGCAGTGTGAATGTAGCTCTATGTACCCCCCTCTCTTTCCACATCCCCTCCTGCTGGTGAGGTTCAGACACTAAAACTGGATTTACAGTGTCTATGACAACTCAAAGTCCACCACAAACTCGCAGGAAAGGGAGGAGAAAAATCAGATCCTCCCTCAAATCACAAATAAGGCTATTAGGCTGCACAGAACTGCGCTAAGCCTCTTACGCCAGCAGACACACCTCAAGCTCTGGCCGCTCCCTGCTCCCCCGCTAATCCACGCAACCACTAATCTGACAGCGGCTGATCAAACGGCCTGGGAACCTGCGTGTGGCGCCTGTAAGAGTAACAGATCCACACTAACAAATCTTATTAGAGCGAGAAGCCCGGAGTTTAGGCGGATCACCCATATTTACAGCTGGGCTCTGTGCGCGTGGATGCTGTCTGCACACATACACACACACACTAAGGTATCGAAACTAGATACTCATTTGAGCAGGTACCAATGACCCTTTCCTGAATAGCTTTAGTACCTACCTGGACGACTGGGGGATTACATAGATATAAGGCCACATGGTAACATTATATTGTCTAAATAAAGAGTGCTTTTTTTTTTTTTTATCATCACTGTGGTATCAGAATCGGTATCGAGTATATTCTTTAGTGTCGAAATCGAGTTTGAAATTTTAATATCGTAACAGTACTAACGGAGACACACATATGCATGCACACACACACATGTCCTACTGTGTTAAAATCCACACTCTACATTAGTATTTGATTTGCACCCTGTGTACACAGCACTTCTAAACTTGTGCACAAAAGTACATGATTATACACCAAAAGTGAGATGAGCTGGAGGGAGCGGGCGGCGTGTTGACACAGCAACAGCAGTGATAATGATTAGCAAAACAACAGCAGTGAGAGCACCACTGTATGTAATGGGCTCAGGCTGTGAGAGCACACACTCGGGCACTTCCTGTGGAGAGCCTCTGACATCACTTCCTCTCAGCTCAAATCAGCTCAGTGGGGTTTTCTCATCAACTGCAAAACAAGTCGAGTTCCCACATCTTTCCTGTGATGAATCCAAATATCAATCCTGCAATGTATTAAATGTATGCTACAATGTGTTTATTTCAGTGATTATGGCAGTGGCCTCGGCTTATCAGACCATGATGGAGGAGGTAAGGATGGACACAGTGATGGCCATGTAGAACTACACCATCATCTGGGCTGGAGCTTGGGGAGAGAACAGGGGGGCTGTGACTTTCCTCAAGTCCACCATCATCATCTACTGTCTTCTCATCATTTCCACTGTCTTCTTTGGTTCTAGGCCATGGAAAGACTTGTGCACAAGCGGAGCTGCTTTAAAGTCTCTGAGCAACATGAAGCCAGTGCAGAGACCTGATTTATGTGCTCGTACTTCCTAGTTCTAGTCAGGACCCAAGCAGCAGCGTTCTGGATGTACTACAGCTGTCTTAACGCTTGTTTGGAGAGGCCAGTGAGCAGGATGTTACAGTAATCTAACCTACTGGAGACAAATGCATGGATAAGTCTCTCCAAGTCTGGTTTTGACAGTATACCTTTGATTTTTGCAATGTTTTTTAGATGGTAAAAAGATGCAGATGTTATAAATTTGATGTGGCTGGTAAAGTTCAAATCTGAGTCCATTATTACCCCTAGATTTCTAGCCTGATTTGAAGGTTTTAGAGAGAGAGACTGGAGGTGACTGCTGACACTGCTGAGCTTAGCTGGAGAAAGTTGTTTTGCATCCACACACTGATCTGTTGGATGCAGTGGCAGAGTGAATCCACTAGTCCATATTCACCTGTTGCCAGTGAGACATAGATCTGAGTCATCTGCATAGTTGTGGTAGGACACATTATTGCTTTGTATTAACTGGCCTAATGGCAGCATGTAGAGATTGAACAACAGGGATCCCAGGATTGACCCCTGTCCCCTATCTGAGACACATTTTCCAATTTCAACAAAGTACTCCCTGTCCTTTAGATAGGACTTAAACCAGTTTAGTGCCATACCAGTGATGCCCACTCAGTCCTCTAGTCTTTGTAAGAGAATCCCATGGTCGACGGTGTCAAAGGCAGCACTCAGATCTAACAGGATCAAGACTTTGCCTGCATCAGTTTTCAGGCAGATGTCATTTGTCACCTTGATAAGAGCAGTCTCAGTGCTGTGGTGGGGTCTAAAACCTGACTGGAAAACATCAAAGGAGTT